>VXAU01011327.1:2731344-2888055 GCA_013399695.1 Formicarius rufipectus
AAAAAAAAAAAAAAAAAAAAAAAAAGAAAAAGAAAAAAAGGAGGGGAAAAAAAATCTTTCAGTAAACCTTAAACTTTACACAGAGATAATCAATCTGCTATTCAGTTATTTGAACAGGCATCTAGAGTTTAGTGTTCCAGAGATCTTGATGAGGGTCCCTTCTTGTAGTTTGAACAGAGCATGGGGAAATCTTTGGGTGCAATCCAAACATTTTTGATAGTTGCAGTCCTTGAATATTTCATCACTCCAAATCTTGCTTTGACCTATAGTTCCTCCTTCATCCTCTGAACCGTACACAGATTTTTCTTCATCCTCAACCTGTCCCTTCTCTCCACAGGCAAAGGAAAAATACAAACAACATGAAAAATCCCTTTTTTTTTATAATGCCATTTACCCACATTTCTTTATCCTCTACAGAGGGTCAAAAGGAGGCACTGAATCAAGAGAAAAATGTTCAGAAGCCCATGAAAAGTTAAATAAATTAAAGTATAATTTCCCAGATAATTCAGGCACAAAATAAAAATATTTAAAGCTTCTGGAGATGAGCAAAACAGTTGCCTTTCATGTGTAATTGTGTAAACCTTCTGTTTTCACGGGACCTAAGCAACCAGCCAGCAACGATTAGGCTCCTAAAAGACAAGCAGCAAGGCACACAGGACCTGAAACCACGACTTTTTCTGACTCCCCAGGGAAGCACTTTGACCAGGAGCAAAATACTGGAAATCGTCCAGGCCTGCTCTTTCTGCCCCCTGAGCTGAGATGCTCCAGAATGAGATGTTATCAGCAGAGCGGGTCTTTTCCCCCAGCACAGGGGCACCTGGCTCTCTTCAGTTACCAGAAGCACACAGGTGTGATGGGCAAAAACCAGAGATATTAAACAGTAAAACACTGCACTGTGGGCCAGACCTCCTGGAAAGCTCTCTGAGTGCCACAAACAGTGCCACAACACCCAGCTGGTTCGTGCAGGGCAAGCACTTTGCTTTCCACACCTCATGAGATGAGAGGACTCTCAGGATGGGAAATGGGATGAGGCAAAAGATCAAAATCCTCAGTCACCAGTACAGTGGGAAGAGATTAAACCAGGGAGTCCGTGCTCCACACGTGGGTACAACACTCCCACTTACTACTTCTGCCTTAATTAAATCCTGTTCTTTCACTCCTGTTGGGATTAGTAACAGCTCTGTCAATAAAACTGTCTTCTACTGAGCACACCTCCAACATCCTGAGGGAGGCCAACCTGAAAATCTTCTCCTATAGCCTGGACAGAGTTTTGGTCCTGGGCATTTTAACAATCCAATGAAACAGAGAATTCCAGCAGTCCTTCCCTTCCAAGAGCAGCAGCATTGCACTTAAATTGCATGAACCTATCCCAGGCTTTTAACCAGGATTGCTCCTAGATGGCAAAAATTCAAAGATCCCACTGTTTGTAATTCTCAGAGAAGTCAGAAAAAGTAACAAATGACATTTGGAATTGTGTTCCTGCAGATCCCACATACACAACATAAAAGGTTCAGTTTACAAGCAACGATTTGAATTTGGGTTATTGAAATAACTTTACCCAGAGCATGTTTTGATGGCTCATGGTCAGAGCAGAAGGTTCCATCACATGGGCTCTGCCACAGCCTGTTTGGAACTGGGATGGTTCAATGTGTTTATTAACAGAACAGATCAAGGAATGCAGCATATGCTTGTTACATCTGCAAAACATAAACAGGCAGGATGCAATTGCAATGCTGTTGGAGGTCAAGATTAGAACACAAAGCAATCTCAACAAGACAGACAAGGCCAATAGAAAAAATAAAAAAAGAAAGAGGTAATTCAGGAGAAGAGGAGCAAGCTAACACGATTCAGCAGGATTAATCAACTACACATATAGAAAATGACTGGGTAGGTAGCAGTTCATCAAAAAACGATGTGGGAGGTTACACTGGATCACAAGCTGAACATGAGTCAACAGTATCATACTGTTAAGAAAAAAAGCAATCATCACATTAGATAAATCAACTGGAGTATTGCCTGCAAAACAGGCAAAGTAATACTCTGTTCTGTCTGTTCAGCACTGCAAGCCCTGCCTGGCACCATCACAGCAACTGGGGCACCAAGGTAGTAACAAAGGTAAGGGCTCAGAGAAGGGAACCAAGCATGGCACACGAAAGGGAACCAATGAGGGGCTCAACCTACAGAAGCCAAACAAACAAACAAACAAAAAAACAAAAAAAAAAAATTTTTTTTTTGAAGAGTGCAGAGGGGAGAGAGAGAGAAAAAAGCACCCAAAAAATTCAGCAACTGTTCTCTGTGTCTATGACAAATTGCAACACGTTTAAATTGCAGCAAGAGAGCTTCAGCTTGAATGTGCAGGAAGGGAAGGGAAGCAACATCATCTATTGGCTTTGGTCCCTATGAATGGATCTTCAGGACCACATCAGGGACTGCAAAGGAGCTGCTGGTGCCCTGAGGAGGGAGAGGCACTGGACACCCCCCCGAGCTCCTCCAGCCCTGGTTCTCTAGGAGGCTGTGAAGCACCCACAGAGAGGTCCAGGGAACACCACAAGCAGCTCTCAGTGACATCAGTGAGACTCACTGGAAGGAACTGCATGGCCAGAAGCTCCACCAGGGCAGGTGTCAAACACTCAGGATGGATTTATACAGTTATCCATTCATTGCCACTGACTGCATCAGGAACAAAGAGGTTATCACATTTAATGCTTTAAAATAGTCCTGATTTGCACTTTATCAACTGCAGCAATTTGTTTTCCAGTATCCTCCCAAGCTTCTTTCTTGATGTTTTTCCTTCATATACCAGTAATTCCAATAAGCTTTTCCTGCTACATGGTGAAGTAACAGACATTTGGCTCACTGACCTGCCTTTTATGATTCTCTAGACACGAACTGACAGCACAAGCTGATCCACAGCTTTGTATGGAACCATTTTTGCAATCTTAACTATTTATCTTTGGATAATTGCTACATTCGTAATTATTTTAAAGACAATTTCATTTAATAAGGGTTGGAATTACTACTAGACAAACTCAGTGAAACAAAATTTCAGACTAAGAGTCCTTTCTGTGACTAACCTATGAACTGCTAGAAAACTGTGATTTATAATAGACACAGTAATAGCCTTTAATGACTGCAGTGCTTCTGGGTATCATTGAAACAGACTGGCTCATTTCAAAGCAGAAAGGGCATCTATTTTATTTTTTCCTCCTTCATGGGTGGCCCATACATATCTTCAGGGCCCTTGGAGGAGCTTCCAACATCTCCACAGTGCATTCCACACAGTGGCTGCTATTTCCATGCTAATGTTAATAGGCTGCAGCTTATGTGACCCCTCCGAGCAGCAGCTCCTGCTCAGCACAACGAGCAGGGAGGTGAGTTACTGCCACTGGCTGTCTATTACAGAACTCTGGCAAGTGGCAAAGAACAGTGGCAGGAAAGCAGCAAGGACAAAGCAAAAAGACAATTAAAATGTTGTCCTGGAAGGGAGCAAGAAAGCAGGTTCTGCAGAGGCTGGCAGGGAGAGATGATGGAGCCTGGGGTCACGAGGCGTGGGGCAGCAGGCAGGGCTGGAAGACGCGGCTTCCAACGACAGCGCAGCCCATATGCCAGCACACTTGCCACTTCCCTCTCCCCCTCTGTGCAACTGCAATCCAAAATTAATATATAAATTAGGGGTAATGGATACCAGTAAGAAAAATCGTAAGCCTGTGGCAAAGAGGAATCTTGTTCAACCCAACTGTTTTTCGTATGGCAGAAAACTCGCTTGAGAAACGTTCTCCTGAAAGAAGCAAAGTCACCAGTTCTAATGACAAATACCTTGGGAAAACAGGAACTCTGCATGTTCCCCTTTATTCTATAAAGAGGGAACCAAAAGCTTTTTCAATTTAAATGTAGCATTTCCTTATGCCAGGAGACAAACTATGCCTAGGTTAAGTCTGGACATTAATGGAAGCAAACAGCAGAATGCTGGTCCCTGGTGTTTCAATTATTCTCTCTTTAGAGGTTATGCTTCCAAGAAATTAAAGAAACACAATTTCCCAGTAAGGATCGTGCTTTGCAGGCTGTTGCAATGTTTTTATTTAAAGCTGTGTGATTTGTGCTTGCAGAAAAGCTCAGTTCATCCCTCTGCTTTCTCCTCCATTCACCTGCCAAGTGTCCCAGAGGCTCAGAGCACAGCAGAGGCAGGATGGCTCCTCTGCAGAGCTGCTCAGCACAGGGGCAGCCAGAGCAGGCTCCAGGACCATGCCCAGGTGGATTCCAACTATCTCCAAGGATGGAGACTCCATGGCACCTCCAAGCATCCTCTCCCAGTGTCTGACAACCCTCACACTGGAAGATTTTTCCCCCATTTAAGTGCATTTCAGTCTGTGCCCATTTTCTTTTGCCCTTTCTCTGCGAGGAGCCTGGCTCTGTCATGTCGACACACTCCCAAGGTATTTATCCATGATGATATAGTTTCCCCTGAGGCTTCTCTTCTCCAAGCTAAACAGTCCCAGTGCTCTCCACCTCTCCTTTCAGAAATACTAATAAATAAATATTAAAACAAAATATAAGAAGCAATATATCACAGCATACTGAGAAGTAAGAAAACCCTTGGGTAGCAAGGCTGGCCAAGGATGTTTCTGGGTTTTACCGGGAAAAGCAGCACTGGGGGGTCATTGAGGTACCAAAAAGAAAATTGAATGTGAGACCAAATCCTCTTCAGAACCTCTGGCTAGTGCACAGAAAGGTTTACACACACAAGCACTGATGCAGGTGGAGTCCATGGAGCCAGCAGAGATTCCTAGTGCAGTGCTCCACAGCAGGATCCTGAAGAAATCTGTCTCTAATCACTGGCACAGGTTCCTCTCGAACCTTTTGTCAAACCATTCAGAACTGGAGTTCCCAGAGGCAAATACTGGTCTTTGTTTTACAAACACCACTTTCTGGGCTTAGTTCTAATTCCATTTATCTAAAAATAAAAATGTCACTTTGATACAGCAATGGCAATTCTGGCAATTCTGAATATACCAGCAACCTCAAATCAAACAGAAACTCCCTTCTTTCCCTGTGTTATTCAAAGTCACTGCAGGAAAAAATATTAAGAAGCAGATTTCTAATGAAATCCTACCCTCTGTAGTTTTAATCTCTTCTTGCCCTTCAAATAAGACTTTCAAGTATTATCTATATTGCTAAAATATTTTATGAGCTGTGTACATGGCCCAATCTGCTGTCGAACCAAGTATTTCACCAGCAATGAAATAAGCCACCTCTAAAAAAACATTACACTCATTTCCAGGGTAGAAATTAAGGCAGAAGAAGGTCTGCACATAAATATCAGTGAAATTAGGCAATGAGAACTGGCATTAGGTCAATGAAAATTATGCAAGAAAATATTTCACTGCTAGAATAAATAAGTTTCAATTGCCACATGCAAAAACCATAATTTCCAGAATGCTTTCAGCATCTGCTCTGTGAGATCAGAGATCATGAGCTCTGTCAGTGACAGTCAGTTCCTGTACAGAGAACTGACTTGAAATTAACGTTTTCTAACCTTAAAAGACCCAGCATTATCGGTTGGAGTTCAAAACAACAGGTATTTCACGATAAATAACAAATTGATACTGTTCCAGACATGGCTTATTTCCTAAAAGCCTAAGTATAAATAAAGAAATGAATAAATTATTCAACAGAAATTTTGTGTTTCATTTTCTTCCTTAATACATATTTAGAGTGCCTAATTTGAAGCACTGCAGTTCTTTCACAGACAGATCCCTGCAAAAAGAGAGAAGCTTCACGCCTGTTGTTGGAGAAGCAGATTTATTCAGATAAAAATCAGTTAACTCCCCAGAATGCAGAAAAAAAAGTAATTTTACTTGGGTTTGAGGAATTTGGTTCAAAGCTCTGAAGTAGAAAGCAATATATACAGTTATTAAACAGTGTAAGGGGATTAACTCTACAGAGTGTTATTGACTACTCCAGTCTCATTAACTGCAATTTTATGTAGATAAAAATGTCATCTTAAGCATCATTTTTGTGTCAGAAGTTGGATCTGAAGAACAACATTAAAAATAAATAGGCATCAGCAGCTCCCCACTCTGCAGCAGCTCCTTCTGGGGTCTCCCCTGGAACTCATGACCGAAATTAGGGGTTTCATTTGCAGCTTGCCCCTCAGGAGGACCAGCTTTGGGAAGGAGCTGTCCTGCAGAATGCAGGAGGTGTTTCCTGAGAGTGGCTTGGCTGGAGCCCACCCCAGCTCAGCAGAGAGCTGCTCTCTGCCTGCCTCTTCCTGCTCCAAGAAAGGCATGAGGAAAGGTTAGGGAAAGACTGCTGCATTCCCCCTGGACTTTCCCCTACTTTCAGATTTTATTAGGCAGCTCTGCAGCTCATTACGTGTACGGGAACTTCAGTAACTGCTTTCCAGGCAGAATCACAGGGCAGAAAATAACGAACACATGAATGGAGAAGCCCCTCTGCTCTGCAACCTCAGAGCAGCTTGGAGAAGCCACTGGGTATTGCAGAGCTGCTTCGAGGACCAGCAACCCTCAAGAGGTGCCCAAAAAGCCCATCCCACATCAGAACAAACCCCAGCATTTCTTGTGGTCTTCTCTTTCCAAACCCACCCGTAGAAGACACCGAAGGGCACTCAGCAGACACCAGGATGACTGTGGGCAGAGGAGGTCACAGGCATCCTCCACACACCCTTCAGGGCAGACCTGGACCTGCAGAACCCTGGGGGAACCAAGTTCCTACCAAAATTAACAGTGGATGGGTTCCTGTGTATTTGCTGGACTCTAAACCCAGGAAAAGTGGGAATCCCTACAGATCCCATGAAGACAGTGGATGCTGAGGTTCTCTGTTCTATCTGTTCCATGCTTTACAAACAGTATTCACAGCCTTCCTAAGCTTTAACACTGGAAGTTTTGCGGGCTCAATAGGATGGAGGTTTTGAAACCTCACTGGGAGAACGACAGCTTTCAACCATGAAGAATATCCTACCTCGAAAAAGCTTAAAAGAGACAGTTTCCCTACTGAACTCTTATGAGAAAAAAACCAAACCCCAAGTATTTCAGTAAAGCTTTTATGCATTTTATTCATTTCTAACAAAAAATAATGGTAGTAAGAAATCTAGTATGGAAGCAATTACATTTTTATACATTTGCATGAGCTTGGCTACCTTCGGTTTCATACACTTGCTTAAATCAGGACATGCTGGCAGAGTTTATTCATCTTCCCAGATGAAAATAAACTGTGCTTCCACACACTTAGCTGCCTACACCAGTGAGGTTATCCTGCTGCATCACTCCAGGCACTGCTGAGGGTGGGCAACAGAAACATGAACCACTGCAGCTGAAGACACGCAGAGAAAAACAAAAGGGGCTGTGCATCTCAACAGCTTGTGCTGTCTTCTGATGGTAGGTAAAGCTGTGAGCTGTTTTGTTCAGGTGTATTTGAGAGGTGATGTGCTGTGATGGCTCTGCACTGGAGAAATAATCCATTTAATACCTTGATGTCACTTCATCCACTCTCAGTTGCCTCACAGCACGCCAACAAAACCTGAGCCTCTCATTTTGGAAAAATGTATTTTTAATTAATTACAATTTTTAAAAAAACCTTACAAAAAATGGAAAAGGGCATAAACCCACTACCAGGAGTATCAGTGATCACATTGCACATTGCACACCAGAGTATCAGTGATCACATTGCACACCACTTTTAGCATCCTTCCCCTTGTTTCTCTCTCTCCCCAAGAGGCCACTGCTCATCGTCCCCCGCCCCTGCACCCGAGTTGACACTCAGGGATGAGGCGCTGAGTCCCTGCTGACCTGCCTTGGGTGCAGCACTGCATGGCCCTGCTCCCACCCGCCAGGACCGATGTTCTCACCACCTTAAGTTCACATGAATAATTAACAAAGAGAAAGATATACCCGTGCTGCAATCGTCCTCTGCCGTACTGCAGCCTTGGAGGTTTTCCCCTTAGGCTAAAGAAGAAGATAGTTAACACTCCCTATTTTAAACACTACCTTGCATGAGTGATCAATTATCCTGCAAACAAAAACAAAGACAAACAAAATATATAACAGATTACACACCGGTAACTTTCATCAGGAGATGGCATTTCTAAGGCAGGCACTGGCTTCACAAATCACCTCAGCTAATACCCCATCATCAGGCCACAGTGCTGGCAGTGATGTGCAATGTGTGGTATTTGTGGCACTGCTGGGGAAAACTATTTTAAGTCTAATTAACAGGGAATTTTTAGAATGCAGATGCTTTTCATTTATACATAAAACAAAATGCCGTGACATTTTTCCCATCCATTTATCATAAACAAGTTAATTACTGTGTAACAAATAGCTCCTGCTAGAATCTGTATGTTTTGAGCATGTTGGGGAGCTGACTCAGGCGAATAAGATGAACCACAAAGTAGTAGCTAATAGCTTACGGCATACTTATAATAAAACAATGACTCTGTAAAAGCTCTTGTTGTCAAATTAAAGCTAAGCTATTTCCATTGGAATAAGCCAGTTATAAGCAGTCATTATCTATTTAACTTGATTCGAACCTAGACTACTATGAACACTTTCATTTTGATGCATTCATAACACTGCATACATTTGAGAGCTGGATACCACAAAGCTTAAAAGGGAAATGTTGGGTTTCTTGCCAAGCAGCTTATCCTCGTCCATGTAACATCCCAACTTCCCCAGGTGGTGCAAGTTCACCACTATGCTGAGCTCTACATACCCCCTGATTGCTGATGAACAAACCTCTAGGCACTATAAACTGTCCCACATCTCCTTCCTCAGGACAAAGCGAGAATTATGCACCACAAAGACCTTAAACTTGCTCTCTGGAATCCCCTGAGAGCCATCTGAACTACATCTATACTTCCACCATCCCACCCCCAAATTCCATGAAAGCACCGACAGGTGAATTCCTGCCTACTTTTATTTTTTTTCAGGCACACAGTCCCATTTGGCCTGAAGATGAATTACTGAATGCTGCTGAATAAGATGGTGGTAGTTGGCAGCAAAGCTGTGCGTGGTGAGATGGTGTGAAACAGTACATATGTCAATCTATCAAACACGATAATGTAAGCAATCTGAACCCATTTTGGGGCTGAACTATTGTACAATACTTCACCCAGATGGAAGAAAGAGATAAACATTTTATGCTTCAGACATATCAAGTGTTAAGAAGCAAAATTAAACCTAAACTGGAAAGCTACCAATTTTACATGCTAGAGTATATATAAAAAACAACACGAGGACGAAGAAGAATCTTCTCACCCATTATTGTATAAATTAATTAGATATATTTGCTTCTTATGATAAACAACAGCATGTATTTGACTGTAGATTAAAAGGTGTAAAGATGATAGTTCACTTATTAGCAAACACAGCATTTACACTTTTCTTCTCTCTCCTCTGTTTCACAAAATTGTTTACAAATCCTGGAACTTGTGACAATGTTATCAGGACATGAATCTTACAAGTGGGGCCTGGATACAGACTGTCCCCAAGGGTGAGTTCAGCTCTAAATCAGGCAGGTTTGCCATGACTAACGCAAAACCACAGCTGCTCCCTAAAGGATAATATTAAATAGAAATATATTTTCATTCAAATCAACTCGACAGCCGATGTAAATATCATTTCATATTTAAAAATTATCATTTAAGACTGAACTGAAATGACAGCCACTGTGCTGCCTTGAAAGTCACTGCCAGCTAATGCCTCTAAAGAGACCTTCTGCTCCATCCCTGTTGGCTGCCTCCATAAACACACAGAACAATTTATCAAGTACTAAACTGCAAAAAATACTCTTCTGAGCAAATATATTTATGTCACGCCTTTTTACAGTACTTGGAGAACATTTTTTATCAAATAATTTCCAAAACCAAAACAGCATGAAATCTACTCATATTCCAGAGTGACCTGTAAAGCCAGGGTAAATCTTTGGGAAAAATTGCTATTATCTGTGTAAACCATTGGGATTTGGTCTCTTCACTGTTGCTGTATTCCTGGGCTTGTGTCAGTTCCTTATCTGCTTACCTGTCAAACTAAAAGCAAACTCCCCACCATCTACTACTTGATGCCAGGCCAGGCAAGAGAATTCCTGAACTGCAACACTAACGGGGCTCAGAAACCAGACTGATTGCCAGCTCATGCAGAGCAAAATTGTCCAGTCCTGGATTCTGCTGAAGCCAGAGAGAACACTGACAACTCTCCCTCTCTTCTGAGAAAAATCAAAGTAGCAGAGCAGGTGTTTGCTCTGGAGGAAGAGAGAAATCCCAGCTTTCTGGCAGAGAGATCCATGTGAGTAAATGCACTCAGAGGAAAGCAGCAAAGGGTTTATAAACCCTTGAGCAGAGCATTGTCCTGATGTGCTCCCCAACTTCCTGGGGGTGCTGAAGGGGTGGATTTTGATCTTCAAAAATCCTCTTGGAGCAAAACAGTGTTTTTCTGTGTCATGCAAATATAAAGTTTAATTATTTTTAACTTGAAAGGGAGATGGATCAATACATAGGATGATCTATTGTTGTTAGGATTATGAAGACGTCTTAGAGTTTACAATCACAAAAACTGTTATAATCCTGCAATTACTATAAAGCTAATTGGTAGTTTCTTTTTTGCCTATGTTTTCATGTTGTCAGTGGGGCAGTAATGAAAATGAATGCCACATTTGTGAACAGAATGTCTGTAGGCTTGTTTACCACATTTCCAACAACAACGTCTGCTTTATCATGCATTTCAAAGCAGGGATAATTTAGGGATCTTTGAATTTCATACATAAAAATACTTTCTAAAATATCAAATGTAGAGCTCCTTCAGACGGGGTGGGAGTGGGAGACTCAGGAGTGATGACCTTGCATACTCCAGCAGAGCAGCCACCTGAAGCAGACAGCACGCGGACTTGGGTGATTCATCTGTATTCAAAACTGTGCTCAGGTAAACCACTTAGTGTTTCATCCTCCTACAAACATAATTCTGCAGACAATTTCACCATCACAACCAGCATCCTGAAGCCTCCTTTCACCTCCCAAAAATACAGTTATTGAAGAAGCTATTAAGCTTTTTATTCCGCTTACCTTTGAGTAACTTCTGCCCTTCCATGATGTTCTGGGAGACGAATGCTGTGTATTCTTGTTCTGAGAAGCCAGGCTTGCATGTGGGTCTAACTGTAAGATCCCCATTGTGTGCCTGCAAAAGCAAGGAAAAGGCACACTGACTTTTGTCATTTGGGGAAACATTTTGCACCCAGTGATGAGGTGTTTTAGACATGGGCTAACCTGCACAGTAAAGCAGCGTGCATGTAGAAGCTGCTGGTGTTAGAGTGCATATCTGTTGGAGTGGATCCCTACTGTAGCTGCAAAAATAAAAATGGGCCAGCAAATAGTTGCCTGACTACAAGAGAGCATTGTTTGTAGGAAGGCTGGGATACTGGGCACTGTCAGAAGAGGGGAGGAAACAAAGAGCAGCAATTCATCAAGGCGAGCTGTGCTCGCACTGAAGACACGAAAAGGCCTGATGTTGCAACATCCAAATCACTGAGGTTTGCTATTGAGAAACTGGGTAAAGAACAGGACAGAAGGGGGAGAAACACCAAGCTCACAGCAGCCTCAAGAGCCCGTGATCAGGTAGAGACATCCCTCCTTCCCCTTCACCCTGCAGAGCCTCCAAGGCTCTACCTGCTGCTGCCTCTGGGACCCTACAGGTTCTGCACTTGCCCCAGCAGTGGGAGGGGAAGCAGGGGATGGAGGAGATGACCATGAAAAACAAAACAATGCACAGCCTCCCGCACAACATGCCAGGATCCAGGGGGAAGGAAGCATCCAGCTAAACACTCAGCAGCAACTTTGGACTGCACAGAGGGGATGCAGCCCCTGCCACAGGGACAAGGTACTCCAGTCACAGCAGTCCAGGCTCCTCGGGATTCCCCGGCAAGGAAGGTCCCAGACCCCAACTCCAACCAACTCGCTGACAGCACACGAGCCCGTGATGTATGCCTGACGAGTGCCAGGTGATTTACGCACAAACAAGTGCTGGTGGCAGGGGATTTCTAACGCGCCCGGGCTGCCGGCAGAGCCAGCCAGAGCATCGCTCCGCGCTGCCGGCTGCACCTCCGCCGCCTCCGGTGCCAGCCGCTCCCGCTGGAGCCGGGCGACCGGGAGAGGCGCCTCCCCGGCAAAGTGCAACTCCAGGCGTGCCCCTTCCTCCCCGAGGAGCACCACAGCTCCCCGAGCCCCCCGAAACGCTCCTGGACGCGGAGGATGCCGCATTAGCGAGGCAGCCAGAAGGGAAGCGGCGCGAAGGGTCCTCTCGGATGAGCTTAGCAAGCAGAACGCGAGCCAGCGCACTCGGCTGGAGATCGCGCTCGGCGGGAGGATGCCAACTACGGCATGGGAAGCGCAAGGAAGCGGCGGCTCTGTGCGCTCCCACCGCCGCTGGAGAGGGGTTGCCATTAGGAAACATTGCCGAGGGTCTCAATGAAGGTGGCGGGCTACGAATCGGAAATCACCCCGTTATCATCAGCGGCGCTCGCTTAGACGAGAGCGCAGAGGGGCTATTCCCGCGGACCCAACCAGCCTCCCCGGGGCTCGGGGCATCCTTTCACATTCAACTTGGCACCGGGGGGATTGAGGCGGAAAAATAAGCGGCTCTTGTTCCCGCAGCCAGCCCAGCCCGAGACGCAGCGGCTCGCTCCGTAACACCGCAGCCACGCGTTCCGGCGCCTGTGGATGCTCCACAGAAACCCCTTCATTTCAGAAGGGCTGGGAATGAAACCCCCCCAAAAAAACCCAAACTTTTCAGACCATCCGTCCCCGCCCCAGCACGGTCCAGGCCCACTCGGTGCGTTTCGGGGGCGCTCGTACGAATCAGAGTTGCGGGCTGCCCGGCCGCGGGGGCTCCTCGCCGGGACGCGCCGCTGCCCAAGTTTCTCCCCCGCGAGGCGCAGCCCAAGGAGGGCAAAGCAAGTTGTGCCGGCACCGCGGAGGCGCAGCTTTAGACCGCTGACAACTAAAACCCCGCAGCGACGATTCTAAAAAGAAGGCGAAACGACGGAGCGGCGGCAGCAGCGCCCACCACCCTCCTCTCCCCGAGCGCCGCGAAGTTGCGGCGGGGCTGCACCTCGGGCGGTGCGCGGAGCATCCCCCCCTTCTCCTTCTCCTCCTCTTCCTCCTTTCCCAGGGGGTGATGCTCGACCCGGGAATGGGTGATGCTCGACCCGGAGGTGGGTGACGCTCGCCCCGGGAGGGGGTGATGCTCTCCCCGGGAGAGGGTGATGCTCGCCCGGAGTGGAAAGATGCTCGCCCGGGGTTGCGCCCCACTTACCGCCGCCGAGCCCCAGACGGGGAGGAGGAGCAGCAGCAGCTCCAGCAGCAGCGCCCTGGGTCCGGTCCTCATGGCCCCGGGGGGCGGTGGGCTGGCAGGGCCGGGGGTCGCTGCCGCCCCGCTCCGCTCGCTGCCCGCTCCGGGCTGCAGGTGAAGTGCGCGCCGCCGACACGGCCCGCCCCGCCGCGCGGGCACGCGCCGCCTTAAAGGGACAGGCACCGCCTTAAAGGGACAGGCGCCGCCTTAAAGGGACAGGCGCCGCCTTAAAGGGACAGGCGCCGCCTTAAAGGGACAGGCGCCGCCTTAAAGGGACAGGCGCCGCCTTAAAGGGACAGGCGCCGCCTTAAAGGGACAGGCGCCGCCTTAAAGGGACAGGCGCCGCCTTAAAGGGACAGGCGCCGCCTTAAAGGGACAGGCGCCGCCTTAAAGGGACAGGCGCCGCCCCGCCGAGGGAGGATGGGGAAGGCACCGGGAGGAAAGGAAGGGGTGGAGGGAAGGTGGTTTGGCATCACCGGGTCTCTCAGCGCGCCGCGGAGCTCTGCCAGGGTGGAGGATGAAGTTGAGTCGTAGAATCATAGAATTAGCCGGGTTGGAAGAGGACTGCGAGATCACCAAGTCCAACCCTTGATCGTTGTGCTTACCAGATCGTGGCGTTGATGCCACATCCTCTCTCGCCTTAAACACCTCCAGGAACGGTGAATCCACAACCCCCCTGGGCAGTCGATTCTAATTCCTGATCACTCCATAGAAAATTCCAACCTGAACATCCCTTGGCACAGCTAAGACTGTACCCTCTTGTCCTGCTGCTGGTTCCCTGGGAGGAGAATCACAGAATCAAGAGGGTTGGAAGAGACCTCTGAGATCATCAAATCCAGCCCTTGGTCTGACACCGCTGTGGTTTCCAGCCCATGGCACTGATGTCACATCCAGTCTCATCTTACACACCTCCAGGGACGGTGACTCCACCATCCCCTGGGCAGGTCAGCCCAATGCCTGATCACTCTCTCTGTAAAGAATGACCAAAGACAAAAATTGGTGTGTTCATGGGAGGAGAAGCCAAGCCAGAGAGGATGGGGACACATCAGAAGAGTGGCCAAGGCTGGAAGAGAGCTCTGACATCAGCAAGTGCAGCTGTGAGCCCTGTGTGCCCCAAATCACTAAGCCACATCACCCAGTGCCTCCACCAGTGACTCCACCACCTCCCATCTCAGTGCCTGCCCACCCTAACACTGGAAACATGTTTGTCTGATGTCTGATCTGAATCTCCCCTGCCTCAGCTTAAGGCCTTTTCATTACCTTACGGCCATTTCCTCTAGTTCTCTCTGTGTGCGTCCATGAAGGAACAAGTGGCACATTCACTGAAGGCAAAAGTAGCATATCCAGGGTAAAACTAATATATCCCTGGAGAGGTGTGCCCAGAGGGGAAAACACTAGCATGTCCAGGTGAAAAGCAAGTGTATCCCGTGGGGAAGAGTGAGTGTATCCACAGGAAACACAAATATCCAAGGGCTGGTGAGTGTATTCCATGAGGAGACCAGAGCCTGGGCTTTAAGGAAGGGTGGCGTGAGGGGGGGAGTAGCAACTCCTCGGGAAAAATTNACCACATCACCCAGTGCCTCCATCAGTGACTCCACCACCTCCCATCTCAGTGCCTGCCCACCCTAACACTGGAAACATGTTTGTCTGATGTCTGATCTGAATCTCCCCTGCCTCAGCTTAAGGCCTTTTCATTACCTTACGGCCATTTCCTCTAGTTCTCTCTGTGTGTGTCCATGAAGGAACAAGTGGCACATTCACTGAAGGCAAAAGTAGCATATCCAGGGTAAAACTAATATATCCCTGGAGAGGTGTGCCCAGAGGGGAAAACACTAGCATGTCCAGGTGAAAAGCAAGTGTATCCCGTGGGGAAGAGTGAGTGTATCCACAGGAAACACAAATATCCAAGGGCTGGTGAGTGTATTCCATGAGGAGACCAGAGCCTGGGCTTTAAGGAAGGGTGGCGTGAGGGGGGGAGTAGCAACTCCTCGGGAAAAATTACCTACTGGGGAGGAAAAAAATAATATATCCAGAGATGAAAATCTAGGATACCTGGAGAGAGAGAAGAATAACATCAGAGGAAACCACAGCCCCACCAAAGCAGGGTCCCTCTGCTTCACCAGCAAAGGGCTCTGCTGGTATCAGCCTGTTGTGAAGGCAGAAGGTGCATCCATGGCAGGGGCTGTGCAATGAGGGTCAGGGTGAGCTCTGGGCAGGCAGGCATGGGGAGGCAGGTCCATGAGACCCCTTTTCAGACTCTAAATTCACTCTGGGGAGAGTGCAGCAGGTGCCTCCCCAGCACAGAATGATTTAGGTGAGCAGCAGGCTCAGGATCAGGTAGAGAAAGAGGTAGTGCCAGAAACAGCCCCTCAGATGTGTCCGTGAGCCAGCCTGAGCCTGGCTCTGCTTTTCTTAGAGGAAAATAGGCTTGTCAGGCCTAATCCACTTCCACATGAGTAGCAGAGAAAGCTAACTCCACTAAACTAGCATTTTTCTGGTGTAAAAATAAAGGCAGATCAAGGCAGGGCCAGAAAGTGAAACTTCAGTCAGCCTCACAGAAAACTGGGAACAGAAACAAGCCATGTCCAGCAGGAGTATGGCTCCAGCTCTTTTCCTACAGCACGACCCTGGCACTCAAACCCCATCCCTTCCCTCTCCCAGGGCAGCTCAATGCCACAACCAGGAGCTGCTGGGCATGTGGATGTCGTG
Source organism: Formicarius rufipectus (assembly GCA_013399695.1). Taxonomy (NCBI): domain Eukaryota; kingdom Metazoa; phylum Chordata; class Aves; order Passeriformes; family Formicariidae; genus Formicarius; species Formicarius rufipectus. The sequence goes on from VXAU01011327.1 coordinate 2,747,406, forward strand.
CACATCAACCCGGCGACCATTTGCATAAAGAGATGCACACTCTCTGATGTACGTGCAAAATGAGACACTGCAGCTGAAAAACCTGGTCATTAAACTGTTCGGTGAGACTCGGGCATTTCCAGAGGAATGAGGCTCATAAATCCACTGCCTGCATCTTTGCCTATTGAGTAGATTTAATAGCATTGTGTTAACACCTAGAGACGTTCGCCGAGAACTGAGGCCTCATTGTGCTAAGCTCTGTAGACACGAATAATGAAAAGATTGTTCCAGCCCCACCAATTTACAGTCTTAGTGGATTATGGGGTTTATTTTGTTTTTAAACAAGCATTTCTGAGTTTGTTATATAACATGAAATAAATCCCATCATTGTATTGCGTTTAACGTAGACCCTTTTTTACGAAGCACTGTCACCGAGGCAGAAATAATCGAGTGACACTAGCATGGCAAAAAGAAATCCTTATGTGTGTATATATATATTATATATAATATAAAATAATANCAAAGTTTAGAGTAGGTTGTTCCAGGTTGAAAGCCAGTTCCTATTTAAATAAAACTACAAGCACTCTGGAGACTACTGGGGAAAATTTGGATTTGGGCAACTCCAGTGTGGATGTTTCTTTATGAATACCTCTGGCCGGAGGTATTTTTGACTCTTGCTGGACTGCAGCTGTTGCTACGCATGTGCTCATTTGGTTTGATAACTTTGCTAATATGACAAGTTCTACAAGTATTGTCAAAATAAGTCTGACACCACAACAGATTGTGAAGAAAAGGCAGAGCAGCAGTGGAAAAAAAAAAAAAAATAGAATTCTTCAACATGTTTACAGTTGATTTCTAATCTGATGGCGAATTGATTTTTTTCCCAAAGCAGTTTGCCATCCCTCTTTTCTAAGCTGTGGTAACAAACTGTACTCAGGAAATGAGGCTGTAAATGGAGTGAGTACGTGCCCCAGTTATGTTTCTAATAACACTGGGCACCTTTCCAAACTGAGGTGTGTCCAGAGGGATCAGAGGAGAAAGATCCAGCTTTCAGACAATGGAAATCACTGCCTTACCTGTGTGGTTTCTTTCACTCTACCGTTTTCCTTCAACTCTTTACACTCCAATCACTTGTGGAAGGAATTACAGTTTTTCTAACTGATTAGCTACTATTTCAACCACCTCCTTGTTTAGAAGCACTTAACATGAAGTGCCTATAAAATATCTTCCTCAGATCTTTAAGGAAAATTAAAATATGCCATTTACATTTTTGTACCTACTGAATTTTTCACAAACTATTGCATTTAAGATTACGGGTCTGAACATATGTTATTTGGGAGGGCTTGCTGCAGAGTCTCACTTCACTTGGAATCTGCTGGGAGGTTGGTTAGGAATTGGTGTTCTGGCACAGAAAGGAAATAGGAAGCTCCACTGTCTAACACACAAATGCTACAAGATGTGGGTTTGGCTGGATGAAGACATTTAAGAGTGTGCACATGCACAGTAAATCAACTTGCTAAACACCTCAAGAACAAAACTGCTGATCCTAAGAGCCAGCTTGCTGCACTGCACAGCACCCAAGAGAATCAAAGGCTCGTAGAGGAGACATCTACAGAGCTGTCTGTGCCAGGATAATGAGGAGTGCTGAGCACACAAGGGATTTTTGCCTCCTTGATGCACACGTGTAATTCCCGTTGACAGCAGTGGGAGTTGCACACACATACCAAGGGGACAATAGAACTCTTGGTGGTGGAGATGAGGATGGGATGTGAGCTGTGTGACCACGGAGGGAGAAGGAGGGAGAGGGAGGTGTGATCACTGAGGGACAGTAGGACATACAAAGATATTGCCAAGCAGCCATCCAATGTGTGAAAGCATGGGAGTAACAAATTAAATGGACAGGAGGTGAGAAAACACTGTCTCAAGAGACTTTTGCCTTCGTAGCTCAGGGCTGATAACTGAATTCCTTACTTGGGAAATATTCCCACTGCCTTAACCCGTTTAATTCTCTGATAAGTAAATGTTTTCCTGTACTCAAGTAAATAGTTACAGTCTAGATGCCAAGGATGAAAAGTACGTTTATTAAAAAAGTGTGATGAACAAGGAGAAATTAAATGAATACAGTGTGCAGACCACACTTCAGGTTTCTTCTGTATGAGCTGAGCATCATTGCTCTTCAAAGAGGAGACAGCAATCTGACCAGTGATTTAGAGAGTCATGTTGGTAATTTTGGTTTGGGTCAGAAGTAGTAAAAAAGGACAGAACAGAAAAATAATGATAATTCTAGTTCGATAAACAGTGGCAAATTATGTGTTTGTGTCAGCAGTTCGAAAATCAGATGAATGAGAAATACTTTCAAATTTAATCCACATTTGGGAGCTTTTAAGGATGGGTAAGGAAGATGGGACAAGATGAAACTGAGCAGCAAAGTGAAAAGTAAGCCAATGCTAAGGAGAAATTAATGATCAAGAAAAGACATAAATATCTATCAGATCTCAACAGAAACAGAGGGAACAAGTGATGCTCCTGACTAAGAAGGCCACAACCACAGAAGGAAAATAACTAATAGTAAAAGCCAGAGTTTGGTACATTTACGTAATTTTTTTAAGCAGCAGCAACTGGAAGTACATGAAGTCGGGCACAGCTCAATATTCTGGCTTGCTTATCATCTGGCTCCAGTACAAAATCTAAAGACTAAATGATGAGTCACAGAGGAGAAAGCGACTTGAAGAAAGAATCCCCAGGGAGAAACTGCACCAAACAGGAATGGAATATGCACCAGTCCAAGCTGATTCTGCAGCACCCTGCACGTGTTCCCCCTGTGCTGGAACGGTGAGAATGACACAACCATCTTCCTGGTTAAACAGCTCCTTTGAAGTCCCATTTCCAGTCGTGCCAGACAGGCTGCAGAGCCAAGGAATTTGCACTCTCCCTCTTTTACACAATCTACTCATCCGTGCATTGCAGACCTGAGTGATTCTTCTGAGCTGGTCATGTGAATGGCAGGGAGGAAAATACAACTTCAGAGGCCCTGTACAAACCCTTCCTGCTCACTTAATTACACTGACCAAGGGAGGCCAACTCTGGTGTAGTCTGACCTCCAACTAGGAGACACTCTGTGGTCTCCTCATTGAACTGTGCAGGCATTAATGGCAGCATGCCAGCCAGGGCTATATTAAAATCAATTTGAAAATCCCACTTCCCTGTCTTTTTCACCTTAGGTGAAGTAACAACACCTTATACTAATGTAACTCTTTGTAAAATACTGTAAAACAAAATTGACCTATGCAAAACAATTAAGGGTTCTATTTTTTTTTTCGTTTATTGTATTCTTGCAAAAACAAAGGGAAAAAGGAAAAGCAACTGCGAGGATTAATAGGTCTGTATCTCTGCAGTGGACAGCAGTTTAAAGCAGGGGGGTTTAAAGAAAAAAAAAGGAAAAAAGCAGAATTAGGTTTGTCAAGGAGAATAAACTGCAAGAGATCCCTACCACAGTAGGCAGGCAGCTCCCAGGTTGCTCCGTGAGGCAGTGCTTGATATTCCTGGAAACAATGAACCCCAAAAAGTTTAGTAAAAGAGATGAATAACCAGTTTGTGATTTTACAGCAGGGGGAAGGCCACAGATTCCCACTCTCTCCAAAGCCTCCACAAAGGTACTGATTTTAAGACACTCCTCACACAAGCATGTCTTTCAGCGTCATTGTGCCATTGCCTCAGAAAGAATTACCTGAAGTACTCACCATCTGAAGGGGGTGCCTTCAGCTCAGGCTTTACCCTGAAACAGAAAGCTGGGAAGAGCCTTATCCAGGTAATATAAACCAGGTGATTCCCTCCCCACCCTCTCCCTGTACCTCCTCAATGACTCAGGAGGAGATGCCTTTTCCAAAAAGTCCTGTGCCTGTGATGTCCCGTGTCACTGGGAGTGCCACAGGTTCAGTGGGACACTGGAAAGGAGCAGGGTCTAACTTATGAAACCTGTTCCGTAATTTTTACTTATCACACACCAGAAAATTCCAAATTGCTATCAACATAATGATTATTTTTTTATAGGACTGCTGAAGGAAAATGAGAATTTTCAGACTTGCAGCTTGTGCTGCTATTATTGTTTCCAGCAGCAAATCTCATCACCTTTGCCTTTCTTTCCTCTTTTGGTGGACATGATTCTGTATACATTGAAAGGTTCACAGTAATACAACTTATTCCAGTCTGGACATCAAAATAAGTTACACTGCTACAAGCAGCAATAATAATAAATGAATACTACTTTATCTAGAAAAAATGTGGTGTTCAGATCAGTCTTTCTTATATTACTGGCAGTACATGCTTTTCTTTATCAGAAAAAAAAAAAAGAAGTATGTTTTCTTCTGCACAGATTGGTAAAGCATAAATAGAAGTGATATTCTGAGCTCTCTGTGCCTTTTGTGGCACCCAGTTTGTTTGCATTCCTCCCAGATACTTTCTTCTCCTGAATATACCCAACAGTTTTAGCACCACAGCAGATACTCTACATTTTGTGTGTGTGCATGGTAAATGCTGAGACAGAACTCCTCAGAGAAAGCCCCAGTTACCTATTTAATATGAAGTAATTTTCTGGAGCTGTCAGCATTTTTGGTGAAAAACCACCTGGAAGACAAAGCACTTAACAAGAGTCAGCTTTGACAGCCTATGGATTTCAATAGTAGAACTGAAAAGATAAGCAAAGAAAACTTGGAGAGAAGGGAGAGATGTGCTCTTGTAGGAGATTACTTTGTGACAAAATATCACACACTCAAAGGAAGCAGCGTATTTCCAGTTGGGAAAAGCAGTGAGAAATTTCCAGTGTTTGCTTCCTTACAACTTCCATCAGGTTAAGGATGTATATGAAATTTATTTGAATATCTGAATCCCTGATTTAGTTACAAATGAGGATAATAATAAGATGTTCTACTATTAATATTACATGGCTAAGTGAAATAAAACCTAGAAATAAAAGGGAATTATTTAGGAACACTTGTCTGCATGGTCAGCTGAATAATATGGACTGACTGCAGGCCAAGAGTAATAAACCCCCAAATCCTCCACACATGCACATACAGGAAGGAAGAGACAGTGCAGAGTCACAAGAGTTAAATTTTGGTAACTACCACTGGTTACCACCTGCCAACTCTTCGAGTGACACGTGATGTCTTTTGATGTTGGTGGGGTTCTTGCCTGAGCCCAGACAGTTCTGTACACAAAGTAACTGCTGCTTTTGCCAGTGTCTACAAATCTCTGAACTCCAAAGATTAATTTTCCAAGTTCATGCATTCATCTAACGAGATTATCTGTGGTTATCCAATTAACTCTGACCAGCAGATCCTGTGCTTTCACATTGTCTAATCCTTTCCCAACTGCACATGGGCTTTCAAGTCACACTGTGACTGTGTCCAGGACACTGAAAACATTGGTAGGTCCAAGACTGGGTAACCCCCCGCCAAAAAGCAGGTTTGATCTCTTTGAGAGAGAAATATGATGGGAGATATTCCTGCAGCAGCTTCCTGCATGAGCTACAGGCAGACCTGTGGTTTAATAGAGCTTATTGCAAGTGACATTACTACAGGGATTGTGATTGTGCTAATCCATCAATAGGAAATGGCAGAATCATGTAGCAGGGTTTATTGTAGCCTGGGAGCAGCACAGGATTTAAATGGGACACTTTTATTAGACATTAGCAACAAATACAAATGATGTCTGGTGCAAGTTACAGGCTGGATGGGGTAACCTGGACTTCACCTATCCAGATATTTCAACCGAATAGTCATTTACACAGCTGATCCTGGAGTGCTTTATGAGAGATAAATCTAATAACCTTTCAGAGGAAACCTCAGCAGGATGCAGACACTGTAATAATCCATATGCAAGCTCCCACATTGCATTGTATGCTGTCAGACAACTCAATTATTTTCTTCCAGATCTAACATAAACTTCTGTTTAGTAAACATGATGAGAGTCAAACTTTTACATATATATATATATAAAGTGCTTAATTTGCATGCAAAATTGCCATAAGTATGTATGCAAATAGGAAAACTCATGCACAGATGACTAATTAAGTGCATTTATGTGAGAAATTACCCAATGCACGCATGGAATCTCAGTAATTGTACACACAGCTCAGAAGGGTGGGCGCATTTGCAATTTGGACACAAAAAATTGTTCCTCAGGACTGTGTTGGAATAACTGATGGGAGCACACAGCCAGAACTGGGAAAAGTGAGGGGGCTTTGGAAGAAACTGCAAAAGCTTGGGAGGAGCTTTGCAGGAAGAAGAGAATTTACCATCTCTACTATTATTGTCCCATTCACTTATAACCACCTGGTGCTAAACTATGGTTGGGAGAGAGGCATTTCTGTAGGCACTGCAGGGAAACAAGAGGTGGTGTCATTCAAATTAAGCCTGAAGTTTGTAGCCTGCTCTTACCTGTCCAGGATGTGTTTTGGAAATTAAGAACAAATGCATCCTTCTGTCTCATCCAAGCAGACTTTATAGCAGAACAACTTCAGTGAGTTTTGGTGAGAAAAGTGGTATCTGTCTCTTTTAATTTTCCAGGCATTGATGTTATTACAGGTTCCTTTATCCCTAAAAACTGATTAGTTCTCTTTATATCCCTGAAGTCAGAATGTTCCTGCTAACATTGATAGAGTTCAATACAGTGAACAAGGTCTTTCAATATGATATGACAAACATCCCTGCCATCAATGTCCTGCAGAGAAAAATACCTGTGCCAATTGTTTCTACAGGCTGTGGCTCCCGAAAGGAGGGAACATCCCCAGCCTGCTTTGGGATGTCTTCCTATGTTCTATTCATTGTGTTGGTATTAACAGCAGATGGGGGAGTACATTTTTATTTACCCACGGCATATAACCTGAGGTCTGACATTTCAGTCAGCCTCTAACACAGGCAAAAAGATACTTGTCTGCCTTTGTGGGCACAAACATGAGGAATATGCACAAGGAGAGTGGGAGAAAAGGGGCTGGAAAGGGACGTGCTGAGACCGCTTGGCTCAGAGCTGAAGGGACACTGTGCTGGGGGGACACACTCCCAGGTACCTTGGAAGGCTCTGAACGGGAAAACTCAGCGAGGAGGGGAAGGGACGAAGGGTTTCAGGTTGGTTTGACTGGGAACAAAGTTCCCCAGATTAGATTTCAGAAAGGAGCATTTGAAGTAGACTTCTGCCACTAAGTGGTGCTCTGTACAGCACAGCATCTTTAGGAGACCACAGTTTGCAAGGAGGAGCAAACCCGAGCACTGCCAGGCTGATCGGAGTGATGCAGACGCTTAACAAGTGTCCATTATGCTGATTTAATCCTTCTGTGCCGCTGGATAAATCAGGAGGAGGAACAGGCCAATCCAAAAGATTAAAGAAATCCAAGGATTGAGCCCTGGCATATAGTATCTGAAGTGGAGGATTACAGAGAACAATTCTAAATTTTAAAAGCTTTGTTTGGCTTCTTTCTGTTCCTTTTTAATTATTAGTATTGTTTTATTCAAGTGTGTGGCTATTAAAACCTGAAGTACTGACCAAATAAAACTGAAGAAAAAAACTTAATACTAGTAATTATTCCAGAACTTATTTTTAAAATAGGTGCCCTATTTTATATCAATTGAAAAAAAAAAAAAAAAAAAGAGTTTGAATGTGTTCTTTCTGGAATACATATCTACATGGAGATTTAATCCCTCCTACCCTCCAAAAAGGATGCAATTTAAAAATAGGGTGGAAATTTGCAAGGAAAATGCAGGCTTGCAACTTCTGCTCTCCTCAGTCCCAGGAGAGGTATAAACACAGCAGGCACAGGAGCTGTTTTGACATTTTGACTCCCCTGTTGTTGCCCTCAAAGCTGGGTTCATTACCCAGTGTGCAATAAGCCAGTAATTACACACTCCAGAGAAAGCCTGATTATTTATTTCAGAGTTGCACATGTCTGGGTGCCTGGTGGGATCCTCCAAATCAGGCACAGCCACCGGACTTTTTGCACTCTTATTTATCCCCAGAAATTCCAAGTCAGTAACTTTCCAGGTGCAGCCCCTCTGTTAGGACTGGTCAGCAATTTCCATACAAGTTACAACATTCCAGATAATTCCTACACATGGGGAAGGGCATGTTCACCTGGGCAGGGTCTTTTGACCTGTGGGGGTTATTTTTAGGATGATAATGAACACAGTTCGTCTCGAGGGTACATGGACCATGAGTATTTTGCCAACTTAGCAATGTACACATGGACATATATCAACATCTTGATTGAACACTTCCTCAAGACTTGGTAGTTCAGGGATGGCCTTGACTAAGGGCTACTGCCTGTCAGACTGTTTAGGTCTCCTTTATTGCTGATTAGGCTTGAAATTGTGCAAAGATCTTACACCAAGGAACATCCTGACTTGAGATAATCTTGACGTAGTGCACATTTTGCAGCAAGGAGAGCCCTTGCCCCAGGCAACTCTTCCCACATGTTGCCTCTTGGCCGTGCGTGCAGTGGTGGCTCCTGGGGACGGACCAGTGGGCAAAGCCATGCCATCCCAGGAATGAAGAGGCTGAATTCAAGAGCCACAAAGCTTTCCTCCTGTTATACAGGAGGAGGAGGAGGTGGTTAAACCACACGAAGCAGCTTCCTCCTTTCCTCTGTCCTCAAAAATGAAGAAAGAATGGCTCTGCGATCACTCAGCCAAGGTCCAGGATCCCACGTGGTCTGTTGGTGCATCTCTCAGCTCATGATGAAGCAAATTCCATGCTCTGTATTTAGACACTCCTATAGATGGTGTGTCTGCAGCCAGGCCCAGGCACAATCTGGGTGCCAGCGCTTTTCTGCACATCTGAGGGCACTGAAACATTGCCTCCCACTCAAACCCAATGAATGTGAGTTGCTCTGCTGAGCAAAATCCTTAAAAAAAAAAAAAAAAGTGGAACTTCTGGGGAGAGGGATTAGTGCCTTTTGTGAACTGTATTTGTGTGCAGGGTGCTGTTTTATTCACAACATTCCCAGAGAAGTGCCTTAAATCAAGAATCAAAAGCCGAAAGGGTATCAAAGCTGTACAGGAACTGATTACTACTATAAATTTTGCTGAAACAAGCTGATGCTTTGCTGATTCTTTGGTCTTTTTCTGGTAAAAATATGTCAGTGTTAACTCAGAGCATTGACTTCTCTGTATTTTTCATTTATGTTCCATGAGATTATTTTTAGCTGCAGTGCATTAGCTCTGCTTCTGAAAAATATTGATAGGTAAAGGTTGCAGGTTCTTCCTGAAAAAAACACCCAATGACTTATTGACAGAAATGCAATGATACATGGTTGTGCATAAAATTAACGTCTGTGGCCCCCACTCCCCTGGTTTTGAAGGAAGTTAAGAGACAGATGCTACAAACAGATGCGAATTTCTCAGGAGAGAAAGAAATAGCATGGGCAAATCAGCTTTATATCAGAAAATAGGATAGAAATAACAGCTGGAAAATAAGTAAACTCTTAAGAGAAGAAGGAAACATTTTCAGTTTTAAAGAAAATGGCCAAAATACCTAAAGTAACTTTGTCTGAGTTATTTACATTATGGAATAATTTCTGAGCCCCCAACAACAGCTGGATGCAAACACAGAGTAGAGAACAGTAGCTCTCTGAAATGTCCTCTAGAGAAAGCAGCAGAAATGCAAAATTAAAACCAAAGGAACAGGGTCAGCTGCAGGTCCAGAAAGAGGATGATCCTTCTGAAATGTACAGTTTCCAGGCATGCTTTTGCATATTTAGAAATAAAGGTTTAGTGGTCTAAAATTTCTCTGGGAAGATTTTTATCAATAGTTTCACCCCCAGAGACATGGAGCAGATCCTTGGCCCCTCTGCAATCATCCTCAGGCTCCCCAGGACTTACTCAGTGTATGGCACCATTAATGTCTTTCTTGTGAAGCAAGGATTTCACAATTCCTTACATTTTCCAAGCATTAGAATCCATTTTCCCATGGCCAGCTCTGTGCTGCGGTATCAGTTCAGCTCTGTGCCTTTCCCAATGTTCATGTATTTCCTTTTTTTGCTTTAACAGACTTTTTTGACCAGAACAGACCCAGCTGGAAGCAAACTCTCTGAACTGATGAAATCTTACTTCTGTAGCTCCAAGAAAATACCACAAATTCAGTGGCAGTGATCCCAGTTCCTCAGGTGAGTTTCAAAGTGTTAATTGTCTTTCTGACACTGATTTCCCTTATATTCTGTTGCCTGCAAATTCGGCCTCAGATCTTGCCACATGCCATTAACTCTGGTTTCTGACATCACCATTTCTGAAACTGTGAGGTTCAAAGGTTGACAGTGTCCCATTTATGACTTCTGGAGCTTTGTCCTTGTTATGGACAGCCTGGGACAGTCACTGCTGGCACAATCCCAAGGGGAAACACGGAGATCTTCCAAAATTGTGGTCCCACCTATCCAACTGCCTCCTGCTGGGAAACTAACTCTCATTTTTTTCCCCCACATGGCCTGTTTCTGGCTGCACCTGCAAGAGGTTCAAGCACAAGTGACTTCATGTAGGAGACACGGGTGACACGCACATTAGGCTGTCATGGACTGTTTTATCTTCAGCAATCACACAGAGAAAACAAACACAACTACTTATATTTGAAGAACAATCAAAGGAAAACTCTAGAAATGTGGTTTTGTATTACTTAGAGACTAAGACTTCTCAGTGCTAGCCTGATTCACTGTAAACATGTTTAAATATTAGACATAATTCCTATAGTGATATAAATGGATAAGGAACGGAAAACCTCCAGTTCAAACATGAAAGAAGCTTTTTGCTAAGAAAAATAGGGATAATAATTTGGATTATAAATGGAGCACTGGGTAGGGTTCCCTCCTGTAGAACATGTGCATCTTGTATGTATATTAATCTGCAAACTACAGAAGAATATTTATTACAATCTGAAATAAAATATAAAATGTCATTTATGCCAAGCATCATAAGCAACCCGTTATCCTCTCATCTCTCAGAGTCTGTGAAGAATGGAGACAAGAGCATTCCCTCACAGAAACTATAAAGAAGTTAAAGGGTAGGGTCAATATTGTAAGAGAAACTCCTTAGATGCACAAATCCAGCTGAATTCCCAGCAATCTGAAAGGGAAATGTTTGTGTTGAACTCACTGCCTAGGGCTTTAAATTGCTGTATACTATCATGCATTATGGGCTGTATTAATTATCTAATTGAGACATTTATATGGTCATCAGGCAAGTGGGGACCTGGAGAGAAATCCCTAATTAAGACTTTGGAGTTTGATAAGAGGCTGTTACTGCACGGTGATAAAATACTATTTTTGTCTTATCTTATGAAAGTGTCAGGGCAGATTATGTTAAATGCTACCTACATGCATAATCAGATGACATATCTCTGGCAAGGCCCACAGATAACAGGCTGCAAATGCACATTTATTCTTTTACAGTTCAGAGTGTAAAAAGGAGAACAAAACCTGTGGATGCAGAGTTACAGCCAATCCACCTCGGCTGTGCCTGGGGTGTTTTTCCCTGGGACTTGGGGACGGAGTGCTTGGGCTGTGATGCCAGAGCAGCTGGAAGCCTCTTGGTGTCCCCAGCACCTCCTGGCTCTGTATTGCTGAACCCTCCAGGCACCCCCTTCCTGCTCCCTGCCACGGTTTTTGTGTCTGTAGGTGGATCAAAGACCTTGGAAATTCAATTACAGCAGAGGACCCCCTGTGTGGTCGCTCAGGTGATGCTTCCCTGGCCCCACAAGGAATGGGGAGCAGGGTGGGGACCTGCCCCTTCAGCCTTCCTCGCTCTGCATCTCGTTCACATTACAAGCCACATCTCTTGGCACTGTGAGTTTGTTGTGAATGCTGAATATGTAGTGCAAAAATACCAGATCTGAAGGATTTTTTTTATTTTTTTTTCTTCTTGACAAGTTTTCTGGGAAAATTCAGAGCTGCTCTGTTGTTTGCATGCAGGCTGTCCATCCTTCTCAGCTGCAGGGTTGACTCAAACTATACCTTCACTTAACAATCTCTTTCCTCATTAGATGCTTTGATATCTCGATGAGGATAGATAGTTCTACCACCAAAGCAAAAGAAAGTAAATGGAGAGAAAAAAAACAAAAATGACAATTGTTGCTAATATTTTTTCTCTTGGCATGAACCAATAGTTTTGGCATCAATAGTAAAACTTCTGCCATAGCTTCCAGTATTGGAGCTTAGCTATTATTGGGTAAGAAAATGTTTACAATATCTGTATTTGTATATATTCATACAAATAAATATATAAAATGTGTATGTATAATATACATGCATATATATACATTTATACACACTGAATTTGACACTGTAATTATAACTGGGGATTATTCAAAGCCTACATTGTAAAAGTTCCATGACCTTCTACCTGGGTAATACATTTTTTCATTTTCTGTTATTTACAAGTGTGCGTAATGCAAACTGACAAGTGCTATAGCTGCAGAAAAGAGGTGAGAAACAAGGACCAAAGGTCCTTGCTAAGTGGCAGGATGAAAGATGCTTTCATGGAATTTTGCAGAAGGATTTGGTTTCCCAGATTTCCAAAGAAGAAAGGTGGGTATTAATGGGGGTTTGCAAACAGCAAACTCAATAACACCCCGAGTCAATCATAAGTATTCATGTATTGCACCCCAGTTTGTGTTTAAGAATAATATTTAAGCCCCAGGAGAAAAGCCTGTCCTGTGCTCAAACCCTGAATTTGGAGGTGCCATCCATTACCAATAACACGCAAAGTGTTCCCCCATATTTCCCAGAACGCTGATTGGGCTCAAGCAGGAGATTTAGGAGACCTGAGTTTAACCAGCCTTTGTCTCCCAGAGGCCCTGGGAAATCTCAGCTTGTCCTCTCAGCTCAGTGTCTCCCTGTCCAAGTGCAAGCAGGGGCTGCAGGGCTCCGAGGTGGCGTCAGGGCGAATCCATCAGCTCCTGAAGGACTGGATGCTGCCAGGACGAGGGTTGCTGACCTGCTGATGCGCATCAGGTCCTCAGCTCTGTACCCCGAGAACCTGGAGAGCATGGAAGGTCAACTGGAAGCATGACAGGACAGTAACTGGTCCAAAGCCACACAGCTGGTTGAGGTGCAAGTCCTGAGCTTTCCCAGTGTGATGGCCCAGGCGTGGAAAAGACCTGGCCACAACAACGAACTGACACATCCATTTTCCAGATACGAAGGAAAAGTTGAAAACCAGCATCTTGTGAAAACTTTCCAACCCCCCTGCAGCTTGTTTAACCCCATCACTACTTGTCTAAAGAGGTGATGGAATGAGCAAGACCCACAAAGCCTCTGTGAGTTTGATTAATGGAGTGTCCCAATGTAAAATGGTCATGCTGAAAAGCTGAAGAGAAATGCAAACTTTTAATAACATTTCCAAATTATTTAATCATACAATCAGGCCTGACCTTGTTCAATATGAAACCTCATTACAGCCTGGAATGTTAATATGGAGTTCCAAATGCATCATAAATTACTGGTTTCTTCAATGATGCATGGGCCTGTCCTGCAATTTGAATATTTTCTTAAGAAATGAAGGATTAGCAAATAATGGCATGATCCTTAAATTACTATTCTAGGGATCACAGTTTAGTAATTGGGCAAAAAGGATAAAGGCATTACTCACTTTCCATAGATAAATGATGCAGCCACTGTTTTTTCTTGTGGGTGTAGTTTTCTTTTGATTTCTTGTTTTGTTGTTGGGTTTTTTGAGGGTTTTGGTGTGTTGTGTTTTTTTTTGTTTTGTTTTGTTTTGGTGGTTTTGTTTTGGGTTTTTTTGGTAGTTTTAGTTTTTGTGGAAACAAACCCTAAATGCTTATTTTGGAATAGCTCCTTGAATAGATCCATTAATAACCAATTCAAGTGACCTACCATTCTGCAACATGACAGCTCTGACAGTCAATGAAGGAATTACTATGTGTAACTGGCAATTTTACCATCAGAAACATTATTTATTATACAACTAGTACCTTGTAGCAACTGGAAAATGGTATTCACAGTTTGAAAAGGGAAAAAGAAAAAATCAATTGCAATAATGACTGAGAGAAATCCTTATTTGGAGCTTATTATTTAACAACAGAAGAAGAAGAATGAGGGGACTACTTAAAAGGCTTGAGAAATGAGGGAAACTGAGAGGCCATTGCACTTTTAGCTCAAAAATACATTTTGTAAACCATCTGCAGTAACTGCCCATTTTATGAAATTTAGGACAGAGTCATTTCCACCAGCTTGGGGGACTTCAGGAATAGTCCAGTTCAATCACCCAGTGCAGCTGGTCAGGTTAATGGTCCCATTGATTTCAATATGACTGGTCTGAAATACAATTTTCTTCTCTTAACCATTTATGAAAGCACCCTAAAAATCAGTTCTGCTATGGGGCAGACACTGGCCTAGGGAACCTTTCCCTTCAGGTATTGTGTCTGTCTTCACTGAGGTCTGGAGCTCCATGTTGTGCCAAAGATGGACTGTTTGCTGTCAGCGCTGAATAACAACAGCACAGCCCTGGAAATAAAGCTAATCAAACATTCTGCAGCAATTAAAAAATAAAATTGCATTTTGCCTTTTAATTTTCATATAATGAAAAGCATGAAAATGTGGAGATTCAAGCAGCTTGAATGCTCAATTAATAAATATTTCAGGATAAGTTCAATTAGCATTGAATTAGCACCATGAACCTTTCCAAGCTCCCTTTTCTTCCCCCTAAATCTCTGTTTGGAACCTCTTTTTCTTTCTTTTATGTCTGTATCAGATTTATTGTAAAAGCATTTAATGTAAATAAAATACACACAAAACAGTTGGGCTTTTTTTCTAGGATAGTCATCCAAAGCTCTGCTTGCCAAGAGGCAGCAATACTGAGCAATATTGTGCAGAAGTCTATAATTTGCTTTATAATAACCTCAGTTTGCTTTATTTTGTTTTATTTCTTCTGGCCACGAGACATGTCAGGAGTTTTCATGGGCAACCCATTGCCCAGAACTAATTGGCTGGAAATCACGGTAAGGGAAGACTTTCATTGTTTGCAGCCACGTTATTAAACAACAATTTAGCACAAGGAGGGAATGATGGAGAATAATTATTGACTGAAGGAAACATTCAGAACACATGGAACATGGTAAAACAAACAGGCCCAGTTGTGCCAGTTCTGTGAATGTTTGCTGCTGTCTGTGATGAAGTCACATTTGAAGGCTCAGTTCTCCACTGGGCAATGGTTCAAAACCCAGAGACACACCAGTCCCAGGCTCCCAGAGAAGTGCCAGACTGGAGCTGACTGACAGCACTTCCCACTGCAATCTGGGTTTGTCTTACAGAGCTTCTCTTCAGCTCTGCTTCAAAGCAAACTTCCCTTAAGCGAGGCATTCTGGCAAGGTCAGACACTCTGCCTGCAGCCACCAGCAATCCTCAGCCTCATGTACAGCCACACACAGGGCATTTAAAGAACAAAAATGCCAACTGCCTTCTGCAGCAACGACCTCAGGACACAGAGTGGCCACCACCTCCAGACTGTTGGATCTGTAACTCCCCAGCTGTGCCACAAACTGTTTGTGAAGCCCACGACTGCACGACGTGACCAGGCACTTGCATTTATCCCAGGGCAAAAACATAACTGGAAGAACTAATAGAAGGGAAAATACAGCTGGACAGGGCTCTGGCAATTACAGAACTGAGAATTAAAGCCACAGAGATTAAAAAAAAAAAGGGTTTTGGTGATGAAAGCCATCTCTAGAGTTACAATTAAGATGAAATTTATTGCCTTTGCTTAACATCTGTTTTATATTTATTCATTCTGATAAAAAATTATATCCTGGATCCAAAGCTTCAGCTTCCAAAGTTGCAGAATAAATGTTAATTAAATATTTGATATAAAGTCTTTTAAAGACCCACAAAAATTACTCAGTTTACTTAAAATAGGACCCAGCAAAATACAAAGTGTGGTATCAGGTCCCATAATGAAGTCTTTCAGTTCCCTTGAACTCCCTGCATTTAATGTGAAATACAAAGGACTAACTTTTATATTTGTTTCCTTCTGGTATAAACAGACTGAGTAATGAGCTGCTGTGTGATAGGAACTGAATGTCACTCAGGAGGCAACAAATTCACAGCTCACTGGTGGCTTTGCCCCTCTTAATCTTCACCTCATATCTGAGATGTTCTTTTCCTTTTTCATGGATGCTCATTATGTATCTGTTACTCATTCACTTTGCTGGGCTCGAATAAGTATGGACTTCTAGATATGACATAATCTACCAGAAACTACTAGAGAAGTGAATATTATTTGTTGAAAAGCCTCATGCTCCTGAACAGCTTGTCAGTCTGCTCGCTCCTCAGGGCTCTGTTTCCCCATTAGTGCACATTTCCCCAGTTGAAGATTTACGTTTGGTTTTTTTTTTTTTTCCACTGTCACAATAAAAAAGAGGAAAAGCAAGCAGGTGGTGTCATTTCTAAAGTCCAAGTGTTTTTTTTTTTTTAATGATCATTCTCTATTTCTTCAAGTGCAGAAATTTCAATTCCGATTAAAATGGAAAAACAAATGACAAGCCATTACAGACAGACCTCCCTCCTCCAAATGTTCCCCTCTGAATACACAATATGTTTTCCTATATAATGTATGCACCATATTTCAGTATTAATTATATGTAGGTCTCTTTTGGGTCACATGCTAATTATATCTATTTAGAATTTATCATGCTACTTCCAATATAATGTGCTGTCATTGTGTCCTGTTGTTTTTCCTTGCCTGAGGCAGAAGGAGGCTACAATAAACCTGAAAATATTGGCAAGAAGTCTTCATTTTAAAACATACTGGGGGGAAAGCTGCACTGGGGGCCCTGCCCAGTGCCCATTGAAATCAGCAGGAATCATTATGTTAACCTCAAGGGAAAATGATCTGAACGTGTTAAATGCCTTCAGTTCTACACGAGAAGTTGATGCCTCTCCCAGTGTAATGAAATGGTTATCCATAACTGCCTGTAAATAGTCACAGGAGCATTCAGAGGATGTGCACAGAGGGTTTTGAGCTGTCCTGATCCTGAGGGGGTTAGGCTGGTACTAAATGGCCACAAGACCAAGAGGAATCTGCTCCAGATCCTCTCAAGTGTGTTTGATATGTTCATCTATAGCTTTGTGTGATCACTGGGTCTGTGCATCAGGAAATGAGTGGGGCTTTTGTTAACTGACCACTGTATGTTTTGGATTGAAATGTGTCACATTTAAAATTCTGCTGTATTACAAATTCCAAAGATATCAGCACATTTGCCAAACTTACTGACTGTATTTACAATTTCCTTTTATCATGACTGGTATAAGTCTGTCTGTATTTACCAACCCAAGACATCTTCTCTGCGTGAGAAATCCTTAAATTCTCCAGCACAAGTCACAGCTGAAGTCAATGGTGCCTCCTTTAAGCCACCAGCTTGTGAACACAGAGCCACATTTTCAGCAGAGAGATTCACCACATGTGTACAATTATTCATGCTGAAGGTTTGCATCTGCTTTCAAGAAATAGGTGCCTGTGGGATGAAACAGGGATAACACACAGAAAAAATGTAGGCATCAAAGATCAGCATCTTGGGCTGAATGAATGATGCCTCTCATTTCCTGAATTGTTAGTGCCACTTTACCAGTCAGCAATGACACGAATCAGTTAGTGACTTTAGTCCCATACGCAGGAGATTACCTCAGCCAAATTTCCCTGCATCCTTTTAACCCAATTACTGCCACCGCCAGTCCTTTTACCTTCTGTACCTTTCTGGCTTATGGACTCATCAGGACTGTTCTAAACACACCACTCCTAGAAACAAGATTCACACTATACAAACATGAAATGCCATTTACATGTCTATATCTCACTGTGATTACTTTTTTTTTTTTTTAAATCTATAATGAGATGTTTTCAGATTAAGAAGAAACATTAACATCTACCTCACTAACTGTATTTTTTTTTCCTGATAGGTCTCAGCAAAGAGCAAACCAATATTCAGAAAATGAATTATCTGGAGCCAAATGTAATTTCATTTTGGTGGGCCAACAATCAATAGAAGAAATGCACAGTCATTTCAGTAATTGCCACAGTTTCATGACAAATACTTGCTAGAAACTCCTGGCTGGGTGATCTCAGCCTCCCGTGTTACAAAGGTGCTCAGGAGGAGCAGCTCTGTGTACCTTCAATGCATGTTAGCTCACATGTCCTGGGGCACATGCAAATTAAGCAAGCATGTATGCATTTTTATTTTAATACCCAAGGTCATAAGTCAGATTGCCTCATCTTGTGCAAAAAACATAGTGGGAAAAGAAGCCTAAGTCTGAGCATTTCCCTTTAGTCACCTTCATAAGAGGCAGCAAAGCCCATTAGGTTGCTAAAACCATGGATGAGGACCTGAAGATGCTACTCCCATCATCTAAAGGCACAAGTCCACCTTCTCACGTGGAGCTCCTTGGCTCCATTCCTGCAAGGAGTGTAGGATCCCCACTGCAATTAGCTCTGCCTCCTGCAAGAGCTGCAGCAGCTGTAAATCCTGGTTGGATGAGTGCTGAGCAAAGACAAGCTCCCCTCGGGGCTCTGCTCCTGCTCCCACCCCTTCTGCTCTCTGCCTTGGCCCAGAGGACTGTGCTCAGCACAAACCTGGGGGATGGATGGAGCATTCCCACCTGTAGAGGAGGGAAGGGATGTTGTTGTCACCATCACGACCTGCGATCGGGGCTGCCCAGTCCGTGGGTCCATGACGGAGCTCCCAAAGCTGGGATGGGCCACGCTGTGTCCTGGGGGAGCAGCTCAGGGTGTACTCAGGGACTCCATGCAAATTCCTGGTGTCTAATGAGGAGAGGAGGAATTCAGACTCAGGAATGATGTGGGAGACATGGAATGGCAGCAAGCTGCTCCACAGCTTCAAACACTCAAAACTGCATCCCTGATAGGAGCAGTGTGGGGAGTTCAGTTTAGTTAGAGTTCTCACTGAGGTTCATTTTGCACCCTTTTGGAAGACTGGATATTGTCCTGCTTGGGGAGTTTGTGCATTTTGAGGGAGTTTTGAAGCTCCTGGAAATATTAGTCTATTTTTAAAATGCCTTTTAGGAAATAACAGTGTGATCACCAGTTGTGAGGAGGATTCCAGAAGAAAAAAGTAAAAAGCACATTTTTCAAATCCTTATAACTTATTAATCCACTTTCTCCTCGTTTTCCACACGAGGGGAAATTCTGTTTTACTTAGATACTTTGGGATTTTTTTCCCAGTGGCCATTTGTCTCCGAGTTTTCAGTTATGCAGATCAGACACCCGGGAAACCAAGAACATCTTCATTTCCCTTTTTGTTCTGAAACAAGGAATATTCTTTATAGTATCTGAGGGAACCTCCAAAGTATAAGAGAGGCTTTAGATTATAATATTTCCTCTGAAGGAAAGCTACTCTTTTATATAAAGAAGAAAGAAAACAAAGCAACACAACACTTGAAGAGTGTTCAATCAAAACAAACTTAGCCTTGAGTGTTGTTGTGAGAATAGAAATTTCTTCTGCCAGAAATCTCTTCTACAGGTAATGCCACCTCGAAGCATCCTTTTTCAAATGTAACTGAAAGCAAAGAGAAAGGTCCCTACTTGTAATATAATTAGCAAATCTTGGAAGAAGAACAGGAATAAAATATTCAACACATGTTTTTGCAAGGTAGGAAGCTGAGAGAAGAAAATAATTCTGGTTCAAAAAGCCCCAGCCCAGTCATAATTGTACATTAAAGAAACATTGGCGTGTACCTGCCTGTGGAGGAGCAATGTGAGGCCCGAAGAAAGACACTGAGTTCGTTAATTTGAAATGAGAATGCCTATAAAGGAGCACATACCTTTGGGTACTGAGTGACTGAAATGGTTTTCAACCCTCCTGCTGTGAACACACAAGTTTCAGAGTTACAGACAATTCTTAACACCTAAGAACAGGAGCAGTGACAGTTTGGTTCAAAGGGACAAGGGGTGAATGCATCCAGGGTGCTCAGCTTTGTTCCTTGGTCACAGCTGCCTCAACCTGCTGTGGTTATTTGAGTTGGTAGGGACTAAGTCCAAAATATTGCTGTTGAAACCTTCCTTCAGTCCAGTCTGACAGCACTGTACCTTCCATGGACCAGTCTGCCTTCCTAACCCTGGGCACGTCACACTCAGCAGCAAAGAGGGGCTGCTTTGGGATCTCTCCAGTTCTTGTCCTTGCCCAGCCCCAAACTAACTCTGCATTCCAGAAGGAGCCTTGTGGTGTCACCTGTGCCATCCTTGTCACACCTGCCTGATCTTCCTGCCCTTAATGCTGATGGACCTTCAACACTACAGGCCATGGGAAGGGAAGCTGGCAAACTGGCTGGACTGGATCCGTGCTTGGAAGGGTTTACTCCCCTTTTGGGACAACCTCTAAGAACCCAAGGGCATTTTATGCCTCTCCTTTTTGAACTCTTTAGAAACAGATTATTTGTCCTGTCAACTAATGACCAAGTCCAGAAAAAAGTCTCAGGTTTCCTTTGCCCACAGGCAGGACAGAGTGGACATGGCAGGCAGTCAGGTGCTTCTGCTCCTGATTTCCACACTGACTTATTCATTCTGAATGCATGCACAAAATAAATAACAAAATGCACCAAGTGCCCAAGTAGACTTGTCTACATCTCTGTGGCCACAATAACTGTGTATAAGCTGAAACAAAACTCTGTTCTGCAAAACTGTAGCTCTGTGTTGATTTAACTTTCTTAACTAGGGTTCTTCATTCTACACTGTGAACACACACTAGGTTTGTTTTTGACAATTAAACCGTGTGAATAAAATGTGTATTGCAAATATAATATTCTGGCTCTTCTTTCCTGAAGGAAAGAAATCCCTGTGTACCAAGGAATTTTAAATTAAAACAAAAAATATCCAGTCTACTGGTATTTGGGCACATGTAGTCATGCTAACTTCAAAAAAGAACAACAATGGCTGATTAACATGTTTCCAAATTTTTTGTGATCTTCCATTTCTGTGCTCCCAAGATACAGAGACTGAATTGCTTCTCTGCAAGCCTGTGCAAGGCAAAGTATGAGTAAACATTTTCAGAACAGATCTCTCACCCCCAGGATCCACACTTGATTTTGATATAAAATGTTATTAACTTTAGCTCCTGGTACAAAAGGTCTTGATCAATAATTGTTTCTACCTGTCTATCTTATTTCTCTGTATCTTCTAAGACACTTTTGGGCTGCTGCCAATACATTTTGGTTCGTAAGCACATAACAGTGTATCATACACCTCAGATCTGTGTGGGTTTATCTCACCTTTCCATTAGCTAGAAGATGGGGTTTTTTTATCTGCATAGATTAGTTTAAGGTCACCCTGTAAAGAAAAGGAAGAAGAAAAAGGGTAATGACAACTGTTAGAAAATGGAACCCATACTTTCTAATGTGTCATCCTATCATCACAACTGGCCACCTCTTCAAATAACTCTTATTAATTTTTAAAGTCTGAGAATATGAGAACTAAATAGAGACAACTCTAAAGGGGATCCTGTGAACACCTGTCCATCCACTGTCTCTTGACAGTTCTTTAAATATATGTTGCCACCTTTTGGCCTTAATACTTAAAAGGTCAAATAATATGGTGGAGGAGAAAGAGCTGTGGCTGAGTGTCCACAAGTGAAGAAAACAGGACCCCCCTCTGCCACCTGCATCAACTTTAAACTTTCATCATGAAAGGACTGAGCAGGAGCTCCAAAATAGAATAAATCACACAGAGGACATCAAACATCATTAAGCTCATAAACTCCATTTCCTGGTACACTGTGCTTTTGCCACAGCGAGGTTTTAGCTAATTTCTGGGTGAATTATGTTCTCCCAGTGATCTGCAGTCGGAGCATTAGTAAAACATTAAAGATTCTTGAGGGTAAAATAAAAATCAAAGGAGTTTTGGAATGTTTGGAAAATAGTACAGAAAAGGAGGAAGTGGTAGAGAAGAAAGAGCAGCGAGCCTGGAGGCAGCAGGGGAGGTAACTCTTCTCCTCTCTTCTGTTGATAAGGGAACACTCTCAGCATTCATCCTCCTCATTTAACATTCGAGGCAACTTTCTGAGACAAAACATAACATGAGTCTTTGAACTCTTCATTGTTGAGAGTCAGTCTCTGCCTCACCAGAAAGGGCAAAGAGCGTCCTCATCAAAATGTTGCTACCGAGACACAAATATCACCAGCTGGTTAATTGGGTGGGAGGGCTGAAGGGAGAAGGCTCATGTGGAAATGCTGCTCAGAGCTGGCCCTGTGTGTGCAGCGCCTTATCCACAGATTAGAGCAAAGAGGTGGAATCCAGAGTCATCCGTGCCCTGGGTGAATCTTCAACCTGCAGCCTCTAACTCAGACTTCAGTGGGTGTAATGGGAACGCAGCCCTGAAAAATAATGGGAATACAGGCCTAAACCATAATGGGAACACAGCCCTGAACAACCATCTACCATTGATACATCTTTATGACCATATATAAGACCCTTATGCTCAACACATTATATTTAAGAGGGGTTGTGGAAGGGATATGATTCCTGTTAGATTCCCCCTTTCTCAGGATCTACATTGTTTCACAAGATCTGTGCTAAAGATGGAATTTTGGAGGCAGAGCGAGTGGGAGGCTGCCAATACTTTCTTTAAAAAAAAAAAAAAAAAAGAGTTAATTAGAACTGAAATTATTCATCATTTTGAATCAAGCTTGGCAAATTTGAGCTGGTTGAAAAATAGTGGGACATAGGTGGCCATTCACAAAAGTGGCAAGTCAGAGAGGTCTGGGTACCTTGCTGTGTCTCAGTGACAGTGACATCCATCTCATGCAGGGACACGGGGGCTCAAGTCTTCCTTCTGCCTGGTTCAGAGCAGGGTTTGGGGAAGGGCATCTCCCATGTTCCAGGTGAATGCCTGACATCAACAGAAACAAAGATTCATATCTCTCATGAAAAGAAAGAAAGAAGTGATATTTTGAATTTAAATATTTGACTGGTTTTTCTGAATCAAATGAAAGATTCCAGTTTTTATGCTTATTCCTTGTTTGTTTTTTCTTTTTCTTTTCAAGCAAAACAATTCCACTCCTTCCTCTTCTTTAAACATACACCTTATAAGCATTTACCTCCCAGTTTCATCAAATGGACTTCTCAGTATGGCTAACGGGGATTCATCTCACCCAACTTCAGATCCTTATAATGGACAAAATATCTTTGAATTTAATCCTCCTGAAATCACTTATTCATCTAAACTTTTCCACGTGTCTGCTGTCCAACAAGTGAGTCTCATGTAGGTGGTTTGATTTTCCCCATAGACCATCAGGGCTGATGAGCAGGGAATGCATTTCCGTGGTGGTTGACTGTTTTCGGTGATGTGAATCCCAGCCTTGATGGAATCCTTTTTCCCCACCTAAAATTCGTAGTAAAAGCAAATATAAAACCCTTTCATAATCCTGTATCTGTTCTCTGATACCAGGGTCCTTTAGAAAACAGACAAATTGATAACTAGTTATTCTAGCCCTCCTTTTCATTTCATAAATGCAAATTAAAAATACTTATCTGCTGTATAAAGACTTGGCATGTTTAAATAACTATTATCCTTTAAATATATTCCAGTGATGTAGGAATCATTATTCTAACAGATAGAATAGGCATTAAATCCACAGGGGAGTCATTATAAGATGGCTATTTCTCTCTGTTTGACCGAAGCAGCAGTTGTAATGTATTTATTCAGGATTTAGCAAATGGAATTCAATTAGAACTGAAATGGTGTTAAATTGAGTAATTCCTATTGTATTTGTCTGACAGCAGGAGTGGCATGACCTGGAAAGTTAAAAGGAGCAGATTCAGGCAGGATCTCTGTGTGCTGGAGCACTTGTTGACAGAATGTCACTAAACTGAGATATATCCTGCTTAACTTCTTAATCACCTGCTTAACACCTGCAGGAAAAAATCAGGACCAAACAACATCTACAGACATTGTGTGATAAAGTCTCACCTTAATAGGAATAATCTCCTTTATTCATAGTGGCTGAAATAGAGCTTAATATTCATTGCATTACTCTCGTGTTTGAATCAAGTGTTTTGATATAATTCCATTCTATGCAATGAGAAAGAATTAAGTATTACACAGTACCTTGTTTCCCTGAAAGCTTTTATTCAGGGATGATGTGATTTTAAGGAATGCAGCAAAATATTGTCTTTTCTTTTTAAGGCAGTACGAAGGCTCCAGAATTTAACACCTTCTGGACAAGTGTGTGGAACTCCACATCAAATGCAGAAAGCTCCGAGGACACACGTGAAGAAGGTCAAACACTGAGTACACTGCACACAAAGCACGGGGCTGTGAGTGTCATGAAACAAGGCAGCTGTATGTGATTTCCCTACTCTTGCCAAACCTCTTCAGCAAGAACAGATGGGGCTCGGGGAGCATTCCCTGGGATTATCCATGGGGAATGCAGCCTGATGCCCTGGCACACCAGACGCTGCTGCTCATCAGGAAGGTGCATCGGCTGCTGCATTTGCTCGGCTGTCCCTTGTGTTGAGCATCTTTCACACACACACACAACACACACAAATCAGCCTGGAAATGACATCTGGCACATGTTGAATGTGGGGGAAAACAGAGAAAAAAATTACAGGAGAAGGGACTAGCAAATTTAAGAGCCTTGGTTAGGAAATTGCCCTGCTAACAGTGCACTCAGGTGTTTCAGCTGCTGCCTCAGATCTTCCAGAGTAAGACACTGCATTAAAGCAGAGACCAGAGTAAAGGACTCTGCACAATGTGGATATAAATAATTATTTTTAAATAATGGCAAGCAAACCTGTTTTCTTGTTTTGTTCCTGAAACACAGAATGTGACCTGAGATGATGCAAAGAGTTATACTTTCTTTTTCTATTATTCCTACACTTCAGATCTTCCCAACCTTAAGCACCTCTGTAACTTCATTCACATTAGTATTCCCACTAGTTGCCAAAGCTCTAACTCAACAAAATAATACAGGTGCTGCTGGAAACTGAGCATGTGCTTTGCTGCTGGTGGCTGAAAGGGACTGGGAGGTGAGTTAGACTGGAAGGAAAGAAAACGTCAGTGGGATCCTCACCCAAAGCCTGCTGTGATCCCCACGGAAGGGTTCTGCTGTCATCAGCATGCCAGGGATGCATTTTCACAGGAACAGAAGTTGTTCAATCAGGTCAATAGAATTCACAGTTGAATAAAGCTAGATTTTGTTTGTTCTTTTTAAAATGTAGATGTGATTGGTGAAACTGAAAGGCGTTTCTGAGAGCGTTTTGGTGAGCAATTTTTAGGGGAACAAGTCCAAAGCTCCTAATTCAGGAAATGGGTTCATTGTTTGTCTAATTGAATATATTTGCAAGGACTCTGAACCAAAAATTGCTTCTGATGAGTATACACTAAATAACTACTATTAAATAGGAAAGTATAACATTTCTAAGAAGCATTTTACAGTTTTAACGTCGATTTGCTGAAAATACATCCATGTGATTTTAACATATAAAAAATTACGCTGTTTAGGAGGAAGAATTATGCCTTTAGCCGCTCTCTAAAATATTCAGATGTTCAGAAAAGGAGGCAAACATATGATAAAAATCCCACTGGACACCACAGTCCCCTTTGGAGCACTGGAAAGCAGATGGTGTCTTTAAAAAACATGACAAGATCAGTCTTACAAAAAACCAGATGCTATCCATTTTCCAGGAAAGATCACTGGCTACTAATAAGTTCACACAATAAACTTCTGCTGGCTCAAGAAAATTATTAAAGAGTTTAGAATTAAGAAAATTATCTAGACTATTGCAAGGGAGAAATAACCTGAGGTTCAATAAAATTGTTTTTTTCCACAACTGTTTTCATCTTCACATCTGTCCAGCCCTATGTCCAAGACAAAGGATGAAACTATAAAAGCTCAAGGAGGAGAAAACATCACCTATAAATCCAGGAGGAAACAACAATACTGTCCTTAAATCCTTAAATTAAAGATAAATCTGGAAGCATCAAAGACAAAAAATTGCAGAACATTAAGAGATGTAATTTTTGGAAACATAAATCAAATTTAGTTACTTCTAAATCCATAAGTTTAGGAGCAGTTTCCAGCAGAGCTGGACCCCATGCATGACAACTATTCCTGATTTATAAACATACAACTGTTTTTAAAATGCCCTGTATGACTCCATATGGAAACACCAGAACTGCTGTTATATTGTATCAGGAGATTCGACATAACATCCTTCCAACAGAAACTGAAAAATTAAAACCACACCTTTTTTAATCACGCTTCTGTTTTAGGAATGTATCAGTCAGATCTCACTAAAGCACGAGAGAGTTCACAAAGTCAACTTCTATAATTAGATTTTATTAGCTAGAGTAAAAGATGAGAGACTATGTAATGCAAATTTTAGAGATTTTAAAGATACTTCTACTTATACATTCAGAAGGAGAGAAACCATAACTGTGAAAGTCATCTGATCCCAGCAGGAGTCAGTTGCCATTTGTTGTTTCCACATGCAGCCCTGGGTAATTGGCCACTTGCCTTATTGCAGGGGATGAAGATTCCTCAAAACAAGCGAGATATGGACATAACCTAGAAAATCCCCTGAGCAAAACACTCCACTGCCCTACAGTGGTGCAGCTCCATCAGTTCTGATACACTAATTCCAGTGTATCTAATTTAAAAAGCATCCAAATTCTTCTAAGCACCATAACGACTGACATGCCGCAAGTGGGGTTGTCCTTCTCTTTGTTTCTGCCACACCAAGTGTTCAAACAAGATGCAAAACCTTCAGGAAGCATTTAGGGGTGGGACAGGGGGAGTCCTATGACTGCTGAATATTCCTGCTGTTCATGGAATGACCCCCAAGCCAACCATCATTTTGGGGGGTTTTGTGGGTAGGTTTCTACTACTACGTCTGGGAAAGAATGTTCTATGACAAAAATCCAATTCCCAGTTCTTTTAATGGGACTTTGAGGAACTCATGACTATTATATGAGGATGATAATAACGACAGTGTGATGTTTACAGAGGGTACATAAAAGAGAAACCCTTAAAGTGTGTGAAGTGCCCCAGGAAGAGAAACACAAGGATGAACATTTAAGACAGGTATTTTTCAGGGCCATAGGCAATTCACACAAACACAAACCAATAAAGGCAAAATAAGAAACAGAGAAGAAATAAGAATGGACTTTGCACAGAAGCTTCGTGACTGCCACATTCCAGTCCTGCAAAAGTAATTTAAACTGAAAATAATTTCCATTGTGACCCTTTCTCAGGCCTCTCATAAGGCTCATTTTTGCTTCTTTCATGACAATTCTGCATTTGGCTCATCTTCCCCTCCCTTCTTTCTTTTAAATCACAGTCAAACTTAGATAATGTAAGTTGAAAATAGAGAGATAAAGACTCTTTGCTACACTTTCCTTATTCAGGTTAGAAGATAATTCTGTTTACTTGATTCAGGTAATATTCCAGTTGTATTGCAAGCTACCACTGAGGAATGAAAAATTGATTTTTCTTCTTGTCAAGTACAGCATACATGAGCACCCATAATCTTTATAAATTCACAGTGATTCAAAAAAAAAAAAAAAGACCTCATAGTACATAAACATGTTAAACCCATAAAATATTCTCCAGCCATACTGTCTTTGGGCTCCTTTAAGATGTACCATCTGCGAGCTCACACAGCTGGGAGGGCAGTGCCCTGCTGTCGGCGTCCCCGGGGACTGCTGATGGGGTGGAGTGGATGGAGCCTGAGCAGTTGTGGTCCTGGGCACTCCAACTGAAGCACAGCTTCTCCAGGAGGTCCAGAACTTCCAGAAACCCATGGATTTTCACCCAACTGTTTCCATTTATGGTTGCTGTCATCTGTGTTTCTCACAAGTAGAGCACCAGGCAGACCCCATTCTGGCTGTTTGCCAGCTGTGCATTGAATCGGCTCAGACCTTCAGAAGGGAGATGAATTTTCCCTTCCCCAGGTTTTCAGATTTGTTAATTTAGACTTTTTCACCTGTTAAATCTGAATTTTCCCATTTAAAGAGTTACTCTGTGTTCCTCAGAATGTAGCTTCAGAGATTCAGAGCCAACCTCAATTGCTTCCCAGTCAGCTGGGTTTCAAACTCAGCTTATTAAAACTGGAGTCATGGAAATTACTGAGTCTTCACAAACACAAAGCCTTGAGTTAACTTTTTATTCACATGTCACGAAGACACTATTTATCAACTTAATTAAGGTGTAGAGAACATCAGACTCTCATTTTTCTTCCTAGCAAGCAGGTTAAGGAATGTAAAAAAAATTACATTAACACAATTGGGAAATATGCCACGGTAAAATAGGGGAATGGTGGGGTTGGTTTATGTATCATAAAGCTGAAAGCATTTAAATGGTGTTTCCCACATGGGCCTGACAACTTTGCTGCACCAAATGCTACAGCCTGAAGAGCAGCAGTGTGGCGGTCAAAACTAACACGGTCCCCTCTTGATGGGGGGGTGAACAGGAACAACTTTATTGAAACTATAACGCGATATATATGCTCAGTAAATGAATATTCATCCCAGGGTTTGACTTACGCTGAACATGGGGGGAGATGTTATAACTATGGGATAACACACCATTAACTATAGAGAGACACATGGTAATGAACATATTAGCAATACAACGACAAGTTCAGGGTGTATTCCCAAAGTCGAGGTAGCTTCAAGCATCTTGGAGACAGGGAGGTGACAGAGCTTTGCAGTCTCTCATCTGTCGGGAGATGTCTATTTAGGCTTCTCCCAAGGTCTCTTCGACATCCCTGTTAACTCCTTTGTCATCAGGTGGTTTTGAACTCCAACACAGCAGGACTTGTCAGCTGGCTGAGCATCTCCTGCAGCAGCGACACAGGGCAAGGTGCCACAGCCTGGGACTGGGGCAGCAGGTCAGCACACCACTCAGGGCTTGGCTTCACGTGCAAATGGACCCCTGGAACCACCCCAGAGTGACTGTGCCACTCGAGTTAGGCCTGAGTCCCCCAGGGATCAGAGCTGTTTAATGTTTAAGGTCTTTATTGATGATCTGGATGAAGGGATTGAGGCCACCATCAGCAGATGTGCAGATGACACCAAGTTGGGGGGGGGGGGGAAGTGTCGATCTGCTGGAGGGCAGGAGGGCTCTGCAGAGGGACCTGGACAGGTTGGATGGATGGGCTGAATCCAAAGGTAGAATGTTTAAGCAGACCAAGTGCTTGGTCCTGCTCTTTGGCCACACAACCTCCTGCAGCAGCAGAGGTTGGGGACAGAGTGGCTGGACAGGGCAAAAGGGAACTTGGAAGTGCAGTTGGACAGCAACTGAACATGAGCAGTGTGTGCCCAGGTGGCCAAGAAAGCCCATGGCATCCTGGCCTGGATCAGGAATGGTGTGGCCAGCAGGACCAGGGAAGTGATTGTGCCCCTGGACTGGGCACTGGTGAGGTCACACCTCGAGTGCTGTGCCCAGTGCTGGCCCCTCAGTTCAGGAAGGACATTTGAGGGGCTGGAGTGGGTCCAGAGAAGGGAATGGAGCTGGTGAAGGGTCAGGAGCAGAGGAGCTGTGAGGAGAGGTTGAGGCAGCTGTGGGTGTTCAGCCTGGAGAGGAGGAGGCTCAGGGGGGACATCATTGCTCTGTACAGCCCCCTGACAGGAGGGTGTGCCCAGGTGGGGTCAGTCCCTTCTCCCAGGGAACCAGCAGCAGGACAGGGGGGTACAGTCTTAGCTGTGTCAGAGGAGGTTTAGGTTGGACATCAGGAAGAAATTCTTTACAGAGTGATCAGACATTGGGATGGACTGCCAAGGAAGGTGGTGGATTCACTATCCCTGGAGGCATGTGAGAAAGGACTGGATGTGGCATCAGTGCCATGGCCTGGTCAACAAGATGGTGTTGGGTCAAAGGTTGGACTTGGTGATCTCAGAGGTCTTTTCCAACCCTGTTGATTCTGTGCTTCTGGAACTCCTGTGGAGGATCTTACTCTGAAATCAGGGTGCCTTTTCTTTGTGCTGCTAGTGGTGCTTTGAAAGGCACAATGAAACCCCCAGAGCTGCACTGATGGATCTCCCCATGTAGACAAGTCCTCCCACAATGCCAGGCTCATTTGTTTCCCATTAAATATTACAGCTTTAAAGCTACCAGGGTTTCATTCACTTGGTTGGCATTTACCTTCCTTTTGATGTTGATATTGCTTGACAGACTATTGAGTCAATTGTTAGATAGAACAATTATTCCCCTTAACTGCTATTAGAAATGCCATCCATTTCCTTTTGTTAATCTCTCTGTGCCAAAGTTATTAACTATCCGCTCAACTAATGTTGTAACTACTACACATTTCACTGCTGAATGATCTGTACTTGCAGCAAACATGAAAGGCAAACCTGACTCTCTTTCCAGAGGCCAATCCTCTTCCCACTTGTTAGGATTCTTTGCATCTTTTTCTTATTCCATGCCAACGGCAAAATGAATTTAAATCATTTGCTGAAGATATTGTTCTGTTCTGAAGATATTGTATTGGTTTTTTTTCATATACTATAGAGCACAGATCCAAATGCAGGAGAAAAACCTTCAAACTATGCAGAAACAATTTTGAGGAATTTGCTTATAAACTACCCCTGAAGATGCACACTGCAACTGGAGACACAGATTGCCTGTGGCAGGGCTTTCCTCTAGTTCCCACTTGTTTCAGCAAGTAAATATGGTAATATAACAATCAGAGCTTGAGTGTGTGCACTCCAAGCCTCTGTAAGCCATGTTATGTTTGGGTCACTACAGTGTTTTAAATATTGTAAAAAGAGGACAGTTGCAAAAGATGTGAGGGGGCTTGAACAGCCCGTGGATTTTAACCACAAACTAAACTCTCCTACAAACTAAAACAAAAATGAAGCAAAAAAATCCAGGTAAATTAAATAATTCAGAACAAATCAGTGCAGTCTTAGCTAACTAGGGCAAACTTCAGGACACTCTCCCCAGCTGAAGCAAAGTGTTCACGACACGGATGTGTTGCTGAACTGTCTTTAGTCCACATGTGGTAGGTGACCTGACTAATCTGAAAACCCTTGTCAAAGCCATAGAACTATCTTAAATATGTGCTGTCCTAAAAGGCAAATAATGCTAAAATGCTTCCATGCCTTCAGCATTGGGGTGGACCAGTCAAGTGAGTCATCAATAAAATAAAACCAGCAACACTTCTCCCAGAAGCAGAGTTCAACATGTTTTATAACCACAAGGCAAATACCTGTATCCCCAGGACCTGTGAAAGTGAAGAGCAAAGCTGATTCCTGTCAGTGTTTATAAGGTCTCTTATATCTATCTGCTTTTCTAATATTAAATATACAAAAGCTATGAGGAGAAAGAGCAGACAGGTGGGAAGGGAAGAGGAAAAGATGGCAAAGATAGAAAGAGCCCCAAATGAAGGAAGGAGATAGTAAAAAAAGAAAAAAAAAAAAAAAAAGGAAGGAAAGGATATAAAATCACTGTGTATCTTTAAAAATTGTTTAAGGTCACCATCTGAGCTGTTTGTTGGTCACACAGAAATTAAGCAACAAAAGTAAAAACTGAATACCTTCAATGGGGAGATGAAGTCAACCCTATCCAAGAACCCAACTCCTGACAAAAACCTGTCCATCATTTCCTTTTCAATGGGACAGTTTCTCCAACTACCACGGGATTGTTTGTCCCTGACATTTTGTTCCTCTCTCCACTGTACACTTGACTGGCCTTTCCGCTTAAGGCCACTCCAGTTTTGCCAAATAGAACAATCCCAGTTCTCAGGACTGCAGGGAATGCTGAGTTTCCTGGGAGCAAAGCAGCTTCATTTAGAAGCCACTGATGGCACAGGCTTGCCTTTCTATGGTTGGGAGGTGGAGAGGCCAAGCCACATCATGCTCAGCATCCTCCTGAAATGTGCTGGGCACTCCTGAAAAGGAGGTGCTGCCCAAGATTTGCCATCAAAACTTCGAGCAGATGAGGCAATGGAGAGGAGCACAGGAAAGTGAAAAAAAGCTATCCTGCAAACCCTGACAAATTTGATGGGATTTCCCAGAGACTGAATAACCAGTTCTGCACTCTGGGCTGATCCACAGTAAGAGCAGCACAAACACTGCGTTAACAGAAGCGGCAATGCAATCTCTTGTTTTTAAATCACGTGTCAAGAAGAAACTTCCTGGTGACAATGCAAAGAGGCAGTGATGGACAGACAGGTATTTATTGATTTTGCTACAAAAAATTCGGTACTCTGTGTCTCAAAAGGTGTCCTCAGTCACCCTGGAAAAGTAATTCCAGCTTTTGGGAAGCCCAGCTCTGTATGTCCTGACCTTCCCAGTCCCCAGCTGGATCTTTCACTGTAGAGAAATGCCATCTCCATTTTACAACTTGAGCAAGGTGAGAAGAAACATCTCATGATTTACTGTCTCCCTTAGCAGTGAGGCATAACACAAATGCCATCCATCTCTGGCATATGAACTATAATATTTGTCTCAGCATGGATATGAATTCATGACCTTCTCTATACATTAAATATTAGGAGTTCTTGAGTGTTACTGCACTCTGTTAAAATAAAACCACCTCCCCATAGGAAAGGGACATTGTAAATTAATATGAAAATAAAATTGCTCAGCAATTTTCACGAACTGGGGATATGGTGACCAAAAAACTGTTTCAGAAAGACAAAATAATAGCCCCATTGCATTCTAAGCACTAATGTAACCAAACAATAACTGCTGCTATGAAAGTGACTTGTCAGGTGTTCTTCCAAAGCTTATCAGAAAACCTGTGACAGGTTTTGCTGAGACTTTATTTAACACCCTAGTCACTCACTCTGTCATGATTTGCTTCTTACTTGTTACTGTGGGTGTTCCAACCTCTTGCACTTCGAGGTTTCACAAACTTTGCCAGCAATATATTGGATTTGTTAACCAATTCTAAACTTGTCAAGTTTCTGACTTAAACCTACTTTTCCTCTCAAGAGTAAAACCCTAGGAAAGAGAACAAAAAAAACCCCAAAAAAACCAAAAACCAAGCCAACAAGCCCAACTGAAACCCATACCTGAAATGAAAGCAGTGGGCAGTCTGGGGTGAGCACTCCACACTCCCTCTCCTCTCTCCCTTTGGAAATCCTTGGCCGCAGGCTGGGTTGCTCACACAGTGCAACAGGCACCACGCCAGGGTAGGACATTGGTATTGATCTCTTCCTCTCATTTCTCCCACTTCAATTTCTTCCTACATTCAATTAGAAATGAGTTTTGCCTTTTTTCCTGACCTGGTCTGATTAGGAGATGCAAATGTTCCTGCTCGGTGCCTCCACCACCAGTCCAAGGAGAGATGGAAAGCCCTGATGTTCTGCAGTCCCACCTTCACCCCCTACCAGCAGTCAGACACCTGCAGAAGGGCTGTGGTCCTGGAAGGACCTGCTCATCCAGATGTGGCACAGTTCTCCAAAACTGAGCAGCTGTTGAACCCTCCTGAAAATTCAAGCCTTTCTTTGTTGCCGGAGCAGAACTGTAAAATCCCTCTTTGACAAAGGCATCTTCTCAGCTCTCCCTTGTAAGATTTAAACAAAGCATCTCCCATATCAGCTTACTCACCAGGAGCACACAGTTCCTGGAAATAATCAGGTTTCATTTGAAAGGCACACACGTCCTAGAATGCACTAAAACCATGGGTCACTTGGCACTTTCTGAGTGCCATGAACTGACCCATAGTTTGGGGACAACGGAGCGGACTGAAAACACCCCCCTGACCACATTCTGCAGCTGGAACACAGTGGAGAAAGGACAAAGTGGAAAAGTAATTTGTCATTTACTCTCAGGTGGGGGGACTCAGCCCAGGCCTCAGCAGGGATCCCAGAGCACACAGATTACACAGCTTTGCTATCAGAATGCCATTTCACAAATGGCTTTGTGTTAAACAGAGTAATTAGTGCATTGGGAGCCCCAGCACTGCCTGTACTGGGGGACAAGAGCCTCTCTGAGTGGATCCTATCTGCTAAAACCCAATTTCATCTCAGGCTGGTGCCAACAGCTCTAGTCAGACACCTTCCTCCTGAGGACTCTTTTCCATTCTTTTCTTCTTGTCCAATGAAGATATTACTTCTTGGGTACTAATTGTACACCAGTGAGATCTAAATTACCTTCTTTCCTCCTAAATGACAGAGGAAACTGGACTCTGTCCCCCACAATCCTTGGGATCATGTGCAGACAGCAATGAGCCGTTTCAAGGCAGCTTTTTTCTTTCCAGGTGCTTCAGTACTGAAGGGTTGCAATGCTGTGTGAATGACAGTTTGCAAATTAACAACGGGGATTTGCACAGTGATTCAGAAAACAAAGAGTGTCCTGGGGAAAGAAGAAAGATGGAACAGGCTGAAGGCCATGTGGGGATGTGCTAACTGGGAAGGCCAAGGCTGGAGTTCCCAATTTTGTGTTCTAAGTCACAAACAGGTGTAATACCACAGATACAAGATAGTGTAAAATTTGCCCAATAAATGGAGCTTGAAGCAAAATGTGTCTCTTGATTTGTTCTTGTTCTTCAAATGTATTTTATTAATAAAAGGGAGTATATTAACAATTTATGCCCCTGCATGGAGCCAGGAACTCCAAACAAACCCAAGACTCTGGCTTGTGCCACTGCTTTAAACTACAACACACGCAAGGAAAGGCAATGACTCTTGTTTATGAAGATTTATGTGACAAGAGAAGCAAAGGGAGAAGGCAGAAGGAAGCACCACATACAGCTTAGGAGAACTGGCAGGCTAAGAAAAACTTAATGAGCAATTTGGGGCCAATTAATGACTGGAAACAGCCAGGAGTGATGAGCAAAAGAACTTTCCAGTGGGGATCACAAATGCTGCATGTTCTTTGTGGGGTGAGAAAAAAGAAAAAGAAAAAAAGACTGCATCAACATAATCTGCATTCATCTGTTTCTCTTGCTAAATGAAATAATCTGCAGCACCTGAAGCCAGATTAATCCTTTAGGTAAAACAAAGATCAGTGTCTTAGCACACCTCCACTTTTATATATGACTTCTGTGTCAGATCAAAATAGGTATTTATGGTATGAATTATGTATAAATATACACACATACATATGCATACATACATGTACACAGGGCTATGATTTATTCATTATTCTTAGACATTCTGGATAAAACAAGTGGAAACCAGTACAGGAGGAGATGCATTTACACTGACAGAGCAAGAACTGATGCACATTATTTATGAAGCCTGTTCTGTCAAAGAGTGTTGGTTTTGATGATCCTACTGGAGGCAATGCCACCCTTATCTGTCAAGGAAGACACACACCCATCTACTCCCTCTCTGAGGGAGAAAAAAGTGCTTCCAAAAATGCACACCTTATTATAAATATACATCAAAGCACGGTCAGACAAAAACACAAGCCTGGATATATGGATGTTTTTAATTGGCACCAGCCAAAAACTGCAGCCAGCGTGTGTGTGCACATCCCACAGCCACAGAGAATATTGGCAGCTTTTAAATCAAGGTTTGTATTTTCGTTTCTGTTGGCACTGAAGGGTGCAGAGAAATAACTGTCAGAAAACTGGAAAGCAGCAAAGGAAAAGTAAAGATATTCTTCTGATTTGTCAGAAAATAAGAAGTTCTGATGCATCTTGTCATTGAAACAGTTTTGTTCCTAATGCTTCGTTTTTCCTCCTTGTAGTTGGAAACTATTACAGAAACTAATAGAGGTGGGCAGCAATCTGATTTTCTGTTGTGTGTGTCATTCTGAGATTTTGACAGGCTTTAGGTTTTTATAATTAAACCAAACAAAACCAGAAGAGAAGTTTATTGGGAATGAGAATCTGATTTGTGGGTAGTTGAAATGTGTCATTTGGGTTCCAGAGATTTACTTTTTCTAACGAGATAATCCACTTTCAGTTTTTCTCAAAGAGAATGATCAGAGCTTGTTTTTCTGTGAAACGTGTTATTTTGATTAAAGGTGAAAAAATGGAAAAAACATTTCACTGAAATATTTTTGTTGTGTAGAATTTAAATTTTATGTTATGCAGGGGCTCTGGCTCAGAGCACTGATATATAGCACTACAAAAATGAAGGAAGCTCCATGACAGCATTAAGTTAATTCTGGATTTACTCCAAAACCCCTAAGAGCAATATTTACTTCTACATTTTTAATAAGAAAAAATGTGCGTAAGGTACAAAATATGCTCAGAACCACTAATAAGAAAGAAGAACAAACAGAAAAGAGGACTGAAAAATATTGCAGAAAGGGAAGAACCTACACACCAACCAACACTTTACATGGAGTTTAATGAAGCAAACATTGGAGGTTTTAAGAGATGGCAGCAAACATCCATTTCCTTTATTTGTACTACTACAGTTTCTGAACAATGTAACTGGAGATATTCTCTTGACTGAGAAAATGTGTGGCTGTTACAGCAGGAAAAGTAATTATTTTTTTTTTTCTTCAGATTTGCAGGTGCTCTAAAAAGAAATTAAGTCCTCAAATGTAATTCTATTTTATCAAGGACAATCTGTCCCACAGCCTCCTAAGGAAAGCGTTCCTGGGGAGTGGGCTTTGGGTGTAAATCCAAATATTGTCTCTTTTTGGTCAAAATAATTAATGTTTTAGGAAAATTTTGCCTTCCAAATGCACTGGCTCAGATCAGAGCAATCCCACTAACCCAGGAATGCCCCAAATCTCTTCTCCCGCTCAAATCCATAACCACAGTTGGAGTCGAATGCTGCCCTACACCTTTTGACTCAGTGAGTTCACCTGGAATCTCCATCTGTTTAAAACCACTTCCCTTCAGCTTCTACAATTTTGGCCTGTGGGTTTCTTAGCCAAAATTCCAAACTGAATGCTCCTCTGAAACATCAGATTAGACCTGCTTGCTGCAGGTTCACAACCACAGGATTCCAAGTGCGGGATGAAAATCCACAGCGTGATGTCTGAACGGATTATAGAAGCCCAAGTCCTCAGGTCATCATTCCCACCAGCCAAAGGTGGGGAGTGACTTGGAGGTCCTCCTGACTCCACCCAGAAAACTGGGGTTGCTCTGCAGCATTGGGGGCACAGGAGTTCACTGGTGATGAGATGACATCTTTGAGATGGCGTTGAAAATATGAGCTCTGTGGGTCCCTTACATGAGGGGAGTCCCTTAATTACCTGGTGAATCAAAAGCCATTTGTGAACAAACAAATATACAGAAATTATCTCCTTCTGATTGGTGATGTCGTGATTTAAGCCATCCAGTCACAGAAACAAGCCTTTTTTTCCCAATGATTCATGTTGCAGGAGTGTTGTAAGTGAAGCCAGATCTTATTAGCACAACTGTCCTGCTTTTCTTCTTGCAGACTTTGAGCTCAGTAGGTAATTTTGGGCTACAGCTGATATTTGTTCTGCATAAATTGTATGCAATTTAATAAAGATGATTCAAAAAATAGAAAGAAAATTATGCATTTTAAAATAAAGTGAAAGAGAAGATCAGTGAGGAAACATTCAGGATTGCTTTGTCTTTTAAAGCTAGGATTGTCCAGAAATGTTAAAAAATCCTACATAGTGTGAAGATCTCATCTAATTTTACAGCCACAGATGTGCTCTCACCTCATGACACACAGAGTCCTGCCATGGGCAGCCTCAGTGACTAGTGGGTCAGGTCACTTCTCCCCTCCCTTAAAATACCTCTTTTCATCAAAGGAAAGTCTTATTAATGGGATTCAATTACAAAAAAAAACCCACAAAAAAACCCCCAAAAAACAAAAACAAAACAAAAAAATCCACAAAACCAAAAACAAACAAAACAAAACCAAAACAAACAAACAAAAAACAAACAAACCCAAAACTTAATATGTTTCTTGGGACCAAATGTGGCCTTCATTTTAAAGGGACTAAAATCAGCTGAGACTATATCTGATGGAGCTGGAGGAGCTGAGCAAGTGTATCCGTGGTTTACATGGCTAATGAAAAGAAAACTTATCATTAGTGTCAGCTGTGAACAAAACCAAGCAATTATCACCTCTGGATTTAATAAAGAGAGAAAGAGAAGCAAAAATCAACTGTGGATGTGTCTTCCCTGTTATTTCAATACCAACAACAACCCTCTGAAGAGGTTACCACGGATTGAAGAAACCCTTCCAACCTTCACTGGAGGATTTGCAAGAGTATTTTTAAATTTAAATTTCAGAAACAGCAGACAGCACTTTCCAATGGCATCGCATCTATTTATAGCATTTTCCAGAGACTGTGTAGACTCACAGAAATATTTACAAAAATTTCACCATGTGAGAAAAAAATGTTAGGGAACAAGTGTAAAACATGAAGGAGACCAATGTAAATGTCTTTATAAAACATACCAAAGCTGTTAATTTTCTTATGGCCAAAAGCACTTGCTAATGACTAGAGGGGAAAACTTCCTAAAAAAAAATTAAGAGTTTGCTGGGAACAAGGAGTTGATTTGTGTTTGCCAACTTGGACCAATGAAAACCATTGCCAGTCATGCTTGTTCCTAAGCAAGTGTCTCATAGAGGCTAAAATTGAGCAAAAAAAAAAGTTGAAAGGCAAACTCAGTGCCCTGTGTGCAGGTTTGAGAATGTGCTTGTGCTGGTTTAGAGTTAAACCGGCAGGAGAAATGAATCCAACTCAGAATGGGATTGCAAGTCAGAATAACAATTTAATAAAAGATCACAAAATACACTGAGACAGAAGGAAAATTTGTTTGTGCCACAAAAACACCAGATGTATAGCGCAGCCCAGGGGGGCACAAGCAGAATGGAGCTCACCAAGCCCTGTGCTGAGCACCACGTGGGCACCTGAGCTCAGAGTAAAAAGAAAACAAGAAACCTGCTGGTGACAATGATGATTGTAGTCCGGTGGCAGTCTCAGTCTGGTCGAGGCTCTGGTCCTCCTCTCGATCTGAAGAGAGCCTCCAGTCCCAAAACTCCAAGCTTATATCCACTTGGGCTCAGATGGGAACTCCCAGTCCCTCCCCCAGGGTGGAGACTTTCACAATGGGTGATTTACTCTGTGAGGTGAACAATGGCATATTTTTGGCATCCCTGATGGCCCATTAGCAGACATGACCCCTCAGGTGGGTGTGGAGGCAGGAAAATTTCCTTATCTCACAGAAGTTCCTAAACACCCAGTTTGTACCCCGAGGGGTGGGGTGTGCCCTGGGCAGCTG
Organism: Formicarius rufipectus; assembly: GCA_013399695.1. NCBI lineage: Eukaryota > Metazoa > Chordata > Aves > Passeriformes > Formicariidae > Formicarius > Formicarius rufipectus. The sequence continues at coordinate 2,786,509 of VXAU01011327.1, forward strand.
CTGCCAATGGGCCCGGGTGAGCAGTTTGTGAGAAGAATGACATAGAGGGTTTAGAATCCACACTCACCCAGTGACAAACTGATCCTGGCTACTAAAACCAGGGCAGTGCTGCATCCATCAAGAAAAGCTGCCCCAAGTGTCCCAGTTACAGCCCTGCCTGCAGCCGGTGCTGTCTCCTGCCAGCACAGAGAGGCTTGGGGGCCCTTCTCGTGCCCTCCCATCGCAGTCAAGGCCACCCCTGGTTTCATTTCACATCCCTGGGCTGAGATCAGGGACATGAAGTGGGTGCCACACGTTGCTGTAGCTGCTGCTCCCGTGGGACAGCCCTGGAAAGGCTCTTACAGGCTGAGCTGAGCAAATAAAACCAGCCAATGGGTGGAAAATGAGAATGGGACCATGGACGATTGGCTGGAAATCTCTCATGCAGCAGCAGACAATGAAGGCAACTCCTAGCTGAAAGACAGTTGCCTTGCTTTCTGCATTAACTTTGGGACATTTATCAAGCATCTCCTGCACTTTAGAGTTATATTTGTATTTTATTCGTTTAAACAAAGACTTTGTTTTGGCAAATGGATTACTTTAGCCAGTTACTGTCATCAGACTCAATGATATGAGACTTTTTACTGGAAGACCTTTTTAGTTCAGTGAGACTTCTTGGGCTATGCTGTGTGGCACTAAGGATATTTGTCTTACTTTGAATAAGAGTTTTGATCATATGCCCCATTTCTCCTGACTACCCCATCCAGTCTGTCAGTCTAAGCACTCAGTAATTATATAAACCAACCCGCATTAAAAGTAGGAACCCTTCATGCACTCTCAAAAAATCAGATTGGCTGTTTTCATAGTTGTTTTTCATGCAGTGCAGCAACCACCACAGCACTTTATTTATCTCCTTGCTTCAAAGTTGCATTTTCCTCCTAGAGCTGTAAGTAAAGGACTGTCTTGTCATGCTCTGAACCTTATCCAAGCCCCTAATTGTCCTCACTGGGTTACCCAGTCCCACATCATTGTGAGCTCCTTTCATCCTCAAGAATCGTTGCTTCAACTCTGTGTTCTCTAATCACATACAGAGGTGCAGTGCATGTACCAGGATATGTAAATCCTGTTCCCAGTCCTGCTGGAATAAATAGAGGAGAAATCCTATAAAAAAAACAGGTCCATGATTGATACCTCTGAGTAAGGGAAGGATCAGCTCCAAAAGGAAGCTGTAGGAGGATGTGTGGAAAGAAGAAAAGAATTTGCTTAATTTTGGATTGTATGTGAGGCAGAAAACAGCCCAGGGGACCACCCAGTGTATGGGAATGTTGCTCCTCTTCCTGCAAGAGAAGGAGCTGATGGAGCAGGGCAAGTTCCTGGTGGCCCAGGACTGAGGAAGTGGTGGGTACACATACCCTGGTGGGAATGCACACCGCAGCCCATGGCAGTGGCAGTACAGGCTGCCATGAAATGGCATCAGTTCTGTGGGTTTCTTTGGAAAAGTGAGGAATAAAGACAGGAAAACATGGAATACTTTAAGAATACAGGTTTCAAGTCATGTGTAAGAACACTCAATACCAGCAGCCTCTACCTGTGCTCTCCAGGTGTGTCCATGCTGAGTTGAGGCTGTTTGAGTAAAGACCACATGAAAAGGGTTCATAGTTTCTAATGTGCTGGTGCTCCTTCAACACTGGTTTTCCACCAGATAAGCAAAACTGTCAAGTTGTAGTCATTGAAGAATTAGGCCCTGTGGTTTCCAACTATAGACAGGATTGGGACAACCTCCTCATCTAAGCTGAGAAAATAAACTCCAGGAGGCAGCAAGTCAGAAGAAGAGTGTAATATAAAGCTGAATTTAATTTCCAAGTAGCATATTTTCATACTGCATAACATGTTATCAATTCTACTTGCTATTTCACTATTGAAAGGGTTTTTCTCCCCTTTCTTTCTTTCCTGATGCCAATGATAACTGCTTTTGACTTTTTCTTTTTTATCCCAGCATGATAATTTTGCAGTAATCTTTCATAAATCTCAGTATGTTCTCAGAAAGTAAATGATGGCATAATTTATCACTATTGAAAATGCATTTTGTGCCATGACAGAATAATTAGACATTCTTTTCAGGAGACATATTAAGTATATACCAATGTATTAAAGCTCCTGTGCTGCAGATCCATTTGGTTGATTTATTCCTTGTCTCTGGCTACCTTGCCTTATCATGATACCCACACAATCATGTGTTCTGACTGAAAGGGGGGGGAAAGCAGCTCAGGCAAGGAAGCAACACATTGTAAGAAACAGTATCTGCAGGTTAACTAATTCAAGTGGGAACAGGATGCAATTTGGCTGCACTTTTGTACCAATTCAGAGCACATTAATTATGCAGTGATCAAAATAATTTCCCATGCATAATGCTGACCTCATTCACTAGAGGGCAACAAAACCCCAGTTTAAAAAGCCTCCACCTTCTACTTTCAATGACGGAGCACTTTTAACAAGATGCGGCATGGATTTCATAATGAACACCCGATTAATTTTACATGAGTGCAAAGTTTCTTCTGAAAAGCCAGCCAGGCTGTTGAATACACCTGCTGGAGCCTCCCAACAGGTGCCAGGAAGGCACTACAGGAGTCCCAGCCCCAGCAGCAGATCGGGGGGTGTGTTCTTTCCCTTGAACACTGTTGTTTGACCCAGGTTACCCCACTGAGCTCCATCCCAAACCCCCACCTTGAGCGTTGTAGTTCTTTAGCGGATCAAAGCCTGTGGGTTTATCCAGAGATCCTAAAGCTACTGATGTTCAAGCTACTTAAACTGCAGTAATGAAAACCTCTCATCCTTCTGACTGACTTTGCTTTTGATCAGTGTGGTTTGGCCACTGTTTTCTGCCTGGCTCTGCCCCTTAACTGCTTCTTCTCACATTACCTTCTCATCCTGACTACAGAGAATGCACATTTTCATGCTTAACTGAAAGGCAATAGAAACTCTTTGCTTGTAATTTTTAGGGATGTTAGTAAGGAAGCCTGAAAGAGTTGATACCATCTCTGCCAACAGTCTAACAACTAATTAGTTTACTATGGGCCACCACGTTAGCTCTGCTAATTTAATTTTGAAAAGTTCACTCTGCATAATAAAATCTGGTTGCTGGATCTTCTCCTCGAGTTGTAAATAAGAAATAGCTATTACTGTTATGGTCTGTTGAGAAAGGGCTCCATACGCTGTGAAAAAATGATTACACAGACACAGACCCAACCAATTGAAAAATAATTATGCGAATTTGTCTTTTGTCCTTAGATGCAAATAATGGCTAATGCAAATAAACTGCCAGAGAAGTATTTTATGTGCTTTTTATAGCATGAATAAGAATACATTTAACCCATTTTTGATGAATAGCTGACTATTTTTCTCCCCCACTGGTTTTACTACAGAAGATGATTATTTAGGACCAGATGCAAACACCCATCTCTTAAAGCACTTGCTCCCAGAAACACATCCTTAGCCTCTCCTTTAAAGGGGTTCATCCCAGGAGGTGACCAGGCAGACACAAATGCATTCCTGTGCTTCAGAGGCAGAGCACAGAAGAGGAAGGAGGGGGTGGGCTCAGAAGGGGAGAGATGTACAAATACATTTTTCTATTACACAGTTGACAGCCCCTTGGGAAAACAAGCCTAAGAAATGTGCAACCTTGAAATGTGTGCATGCTGCAAGGGATATTCTCAATGTGAACCCTGTGTTCTCATCTTCAAAGTCCTTAATCATTTGGCTCTGCTGTGGAAGGGGGATGTACTGAAGCTCCTCAAGCAAACAGGAAGGTTTGATTTGGTTGCCTTCTCCCCAGGAAGGTGGGGTGCCCTGTCCCTCCTGCACCTCCTTGGCAGGGCACTGCAGCCCCCACACCTCATGCCTCGTTAGCAATATTCTCCTCTCCAAACAGTGCACTCCCCCTTCCCACCAAAGCCTTTAACAATTTCCTTTGAAATGCAACTCATTATACAGAAGCAGAACTAAATAAAAAATACTCCAGAGAGAGAACAGATTGCTAGATATAGATTAGATGTGCAGCCTAATCCTTCACAAGCATTAAATATTTAACATAATCACACCACAGGTGACAGGAAGATGTCTGCATTGTTTAATTAGACTTAATTAAACATAAGGAAAATCTAATACTAATTCAGGTCTAGCTTTTAAATTGATTACTAAACTTCCTTTTTAAAGTACTTTTGTATCCGGAAAAATGTATTCTCTGGTTCATTAGCTGGGGAATCCTTGCCATGCAATGCTCAAAACCCATGAAGAGATGATCTGCTGTGCTCAAAAGCCCATGGATGAGTCCAACTTTTCTCTGCTGGGTTAAGGACAAAGCCAGAGGACTTGGCACTTCCAGCAGGCTGTAAAGCTGAGCCCTTTTGGCCATATTTTGTATAAGCCATTACACTTGGGACATCATTTTTTTCTATTACCTCTTTTATGGGCTTATTGTTTACAAGAAAATAGATAGAGCATTTAATTATGAGATGGACTTAATGTTCTATAACAACTCCTGTACACAATACATTGCCTCTGGAACTCTGCTCACAACTCACATTAATGCGACAAATGAGAGAAAACCAAAACAGAACAGTGTAACAGAGATGTGTTGCAAGAGGAGGGTGATATCTAATGCCATGAATCATTCCCTGACAATATTCCCACATCTCCCTGTTAAAGTGACAGTCCAGAATTTTATTTAAGCACAGACAAAACCAACATGTAGTGTCAAAGAAACTCTGGAAATTCATGGCTTCCTATTTTGTTTCCTAATCATCTTTGTTAGTGACATTAAGTGGAATGGCCTGATGGTGGATTAGATCTCAAAGTATTAATTTCTCCACAAACTAAAAGTGAGAAGGGATTAAAGAGATCAAGCCATAACCTTCCTAGAAATGAATGAACCAACTCGATGAGCCCCAGCTCTGCTGGGCAGCCACGATCAAAGTCAGATCCAGAGGTCATCAGAGCCATCACTGTGCCTTGTTGGTGGGGTGTTATACGATGCTGTGGCACCTCAGAGGAAACAGGGTATTGATGCAATATTGCAACAAGAGTTCTACAGCTCGAAGCTGGTGTTAATAGTTCATTTGTTTACCTGATGCCTTGTCTCCTTCCTCCTCCTCTGCTTTCTGGGTGACTGCAACTCATTTCGCTGTGTGGGAGCTGGAGCTGCTATCACCACCCTCCCTGTGCATCTCCTTAGTGTGTGCTCAGCTCACACACAGAGCATGCCACAGGGTTTGGATCTGGATTTGTGGGACAGAATTTTATGTCTCCTCGTACTTTAAAACAATTAGATCCATACCCGATTGCTGCCGGAAGTTTGCCATAGGGAGAGCATCTCCCACGTGAAATAGAAAAACATCCATTAAAGTGTGACAACAATAAACACCCATAAATGCAGGTAATTAACACAACAAACTCCTGATCACACAGACTATTATGTTGCTGTTCTCTGGCAGAGAGAGGTTGAGGCTTTTTGCTTTTTGCTCAGCTAACCTTTGTCATGTGGTGGTGGTGAGTCACACACCACTTATCTTTTGGAGTGCTCAGTACGCACAGTTGTCTGACATGGTTGTGTCTGCTTTGTTCGATAACACAGCTGATGAAAGCAATAACCATATTCATGGTGCAGTGTCTTATTCACTATTGTCCCAGTCAAATTAGGGTTTATCTACCGAGAATAATTGGGTAGGCTCTGGAAATTGCCACACTTACAACAGAGAATAGATAATAAGCTTACAGGAAATACATTTTAAATGATGGGCAGAAATCAAGGGCAATTTCTAGTTTAGGCAGTTTTGTTCCAGGAACAGGGAAAAAAAAAAATAAAAAGAAGGAAACAGAATTCTACAAACAAAGAGGAAAAATAAAGGATGTCAATCAAAGGAAAAAAATCAGAGGGAAGTATTGTTACAGGAGGACACTAATGGAAAGATTGAAAATGAGTGAGCAGCACAATCCTTCCACAGATGAAGTATATGGTATTTTAATCTAGAGGAAACAAAATGCTGTGAGTTGAGAACTTTCCACTCACAGTATATGGGAGACAATTGGAGCAATAGCACCCAGCAGAAGGTGTTCAGCTCCTGAAGGGAGGGGCTTAGACCATGGGGGTGATTCATTCCCAGTTACACAAACTCTGCTCAAGGTTGATGTAGTAGAGATATATTTTAGGACTCTCCTCTACAGAAGGTACATTGATAAACTAGAGACACTACTGAAGAGAGCAATAAAAATGATGAAGTGGACTGAGTGCTTGTCGGGTAGTCGGGTTGAATAAAATGGATATGTGCCTTATGGAAAAGCAGTGACAAAGAGGGGACAGGCAGGTTGCTGGGGTATAAATAACTGAGGGTTAGTCACTGATACTCCAGGAGAGATGAGTGCATTTCCAGGAGTTAAATCCCGGTTCCAGAAGTCTGTGATTCAGTAGTAGCAGTCTCTAAGGGTGCTAAGAACTTCCCACAAAAATCCCCTGAGTGAGACAATCCATAAATACATCCCTGGCATTGCTTCCCATGTGGCCTCCCCTCTGGAGGGAAAGGAGAGGCACTGATCCTCTCCAGGAGGAATCCCTGGCTAATCCTCTCCTCCCCAAGGCTCACCACACAGGCACGCTGGCACAGGAGGCAGCAGGGAGGTCCCACCCTCCCAAGGAGGTACATTCACAGCTCTAGCTCCACCACAGCATTTGCTGGAGGGCCAAGTGCCGTCCAGAGGTGAATGCAGGCAGAGAATTCCCTTCAGGCAGGGCAGGAATCACAGTCACACCTTGGGCTCAGTTTTAAGGCAGAAAAAGGAAAATGTACAGTGACAGGAAAAGAACTTCATGCAAATTTCCCTGTGATGGGTCCAGCACCAACAGAGAAGAAGGGGCAGAAGGGACTGAGTCCTCTCACATGCCACGAGCGGTGCTGACAATTCGGATGTCAGTCCTCATTCATGGATGACCCCGACAGTGTCGTGTTAGATAAGCTCGAGTTACAAAATGCACGTAATCATCACCTTAACACAGCAATTCAGCTTTCTGTTTTAGCAGATGCTACAATGTTTGAGAGTTTTAACTTGATTTTTGCTGTATTTCCAACTTGAAGACATCAGTGCAGAGCAAACTACAGTGAACATTAAGTGCTCTTACACATCCTTTCCTAGGTTGATTTCCACCGGTGTGTAGGGTCCAGCTCTACCCCAGCCCCTCCCTGGAGGGCATCTGGAATCCTCAGCTTTGTACCAGAGTTTCAATAGGGGAATATTAATGTTTAAACTATAATGGGTCTGATTTAATCTGATTTCATTAACATTTTATTAACAACTGTGTCCAGGCAGTAATTTTAATCATTTAACTGTATTTGGGAGGTGGGGTAGGAGGGCTTGAGCAATTCTGGGGAAATGACAATTCAAAGTCAATGCTGTTTTTGTCAAGCACAACTGGCACACAATTGAAATGAGTTGGCCATTACCAGGACACAGCATGAGCTGTGGAAATGTCTTCTCCACACTCCTGCCCTGTGCAAACCCCATGAAACACTGACATATGCTGGCTCTGTGCTAAGCCCCACCAGCGTAGAAGCCACTGTCATGTGAATCATAAAACCCCTTAGTCCTTCAGCCTCCTGAGTTGTCAGTAAAGACATTTTGAGGCAAAAGCCTCAACGAGGTAGCGCTTATCACAAAATTCTTATAGAGGTTCTTCAGCAGCTGATGAACTTTGATCTGCTGAACTTTGTGTTGGCAGCAAGACCAGCTGTAGATCCCTGTCCTTCTAATCACTAAATCACAGACATCCAAACACTTGAAGAAGCCCCCTCGGGTTTTGGCTGCGGCTGGGAGACAGCTGCGATGCTGCGATGCCTCCCAGTAGAAGGCAGCGATGTGCAAATACTCCAGACACGGCAGAGCACAGAAGCTGCTTCGCGCTGGCATCAGCCCCTGCCTTTAGCAGCTGCTTTTGGAACCACAGCTACGCGACACACGGGGCTGAGCAGGGGAGGAGAAAGTGAGCAGCATTTCGCTTTGGGTGCAATCCAGCTTCTTACTCCACGTGCCATTTGCGAATGAACGACAGACTTTCTCAGCATCGTTGTTGCAAATAAAATCCAAGAAAAAATCCTCTAAGACACAACATCTTTCAGTATTTCATCTTAAAACTGCTCCCAGTTACTCTGAAGCCGCTAAGCTTTCAGCATTTCATAACACAATCATTTCTGGATCACAGAGAGGGGGAAAATGTGCATATTATACAGCACTGCATCTGACATTTTTAAAGACTAAAGGACTTGAGAAACAACTGGCCTGTCCTCCCCAAAGATGGTAACAAACAACCAGAACTCTAACATAAAATTAAATACAGTTTATCTCCTCCATGGCATCTCTATTATATACACCAGATTGGAAGAAGTTTACAATAATAACTTTCCCTCTCTAATATGATACTTATTTCAAGCACTTGAAAACAGAAAATAGCTCAGAACGTTCTCACTCCAAACCTGAGTCCTCATTTCTCTTTAAATTCCAGCCTTAGCTGTAATTCTTACCCTGGTTTATTCAAGAGTGAGCACTCCCTCTCCCACATAAATTCTTCTGGATTTCCAAGAAGCATCAGTGCCAGCTGAATGAGACTGTAATAAGCAAACCGTGGGCTCAGTGGGAGGGTTCTGATACCACAGTGACTTAGTTTAAGACTGAAATTGAGGAGCAATGTGGTAAAATCACAAACAGAGGCTTCTCTGAAGCCTTCAGTGTAAGGGCTTGTGCAGGTAAACCTAATCAATGTGGTGCTTGAGCTTTGTACTTATGAGGACAAATTTTTCCAGTTGTCCCATTGCTTGTAAGTCAGAGCAGAAACGCCAAAGAGCCAAGTTCTCCTTCTAGACATTTCAGTGCGCAAATCTACTCAGCAAATCACCTGATTTTGATGTCCTGAGGTTTGGAAACACTCAGAGGACCCTCAGTCAAGGGAGCCTGACCTGCATCCACCCAGTGAGTCAAAGGATGGTGTTATTGCTGCATCATTCTTAGTGAGTTTAATACAGCTTTGCTGCTCAACTCACCTTTTAACAGGTTTTAACATAGTGGGATGTTGCCTGCACTGTACAGTGTCAAATTAACGCTGTTAGACACGAGGTCGTTGTTTACAGTGTGAAAATAAGCTGTTGTTGAACAAATGAGTAGCTAAACATTTACAAAGCAGGAGAAAAGGCTGCCTAGTTAAAGCCAGGGTGGTGGTGCTGCCTTCCTTTCTCCTTTAAGAAAAACTGGCACAAGATTATTCAGTCACTTGAAGTAGAGTGACTTTTCATGGTTAGTTTTCTTCATGGGACTAAGTGAACTTGAGCAAAGCGCCAGAAGGAGCACTGCTTTCTGAAAATATTGAACTTGAAAGCAAAGATGCTCCCTGTACACACAGTGGGCTCATGGAACAGGCATCCAGATCACACATCTACATGGAGACTGAATACAGCACAAGGACAGACAGCACCTCACCCTTGGAAGGAAGGGTTGGCCCTTAACATCCCTGTGCTCCTCCCCATGAAATCCTCAGCAATGGTTCTCTGGGACACCCCAAGGAAAGAAAGTCTCCCCTCACATCCCCAGCAGGTACCAAAACCTTCCAAAGCAACATGATGCAAAGGGAGAGAGGTTCCACCGCAAAGTGTGGTGACTCAGGAGACATAAAACCGAGCAGGGCGGTGGGAAGCTTTGAGCAGTCCCATTTTACAGCACATCTTTGTGAGCACCTTGGCCTGTCTCAAAGCAGTTGCTTTGTCTGGGTATTACTCAGTTTTCTTTGCAACCTCATTTAAGTCAATGGGACATAAAGGAGAAAAGTAAAGCAAAAGCTGTAGGGGCTGTATTTTTAGTAGGCTGACCTTAGACCTCCTTGAGCCAACACAATTTTGGAATTCAAGTTCATCACCATGAGGGACTGTGCATGGAGGATATTGTTTCAAGGAATGCAAAAAATCCTGTACTGCTTGTCATAGCCTGAGCTTACTGTGCTGATAGAATTTATCCTGCCACAGACTGCATCTGGAATTGGAAGCAATTATAAAACAGGTGAACTCCTAGAAATGTATATGTTTAATACAAACCCTCAGGGTCAAATGGCAAAACATGCTCTTCATCCCCTCCATTCCACGAAAATTGCGTCAAATTTAGTACCAGTCATATTCCTGATCTGGAGTTTCTTCTCCTACTGGCTGCCTTGGACTAACATGTCCTCACAGTTTTGAGAAGCACGTGCTGACATTGCTGTGCCTTCTGCCATGAAGCACTTCAGCCCTGTCAGTAATCTCATCCCCTATTTCTCATGAATGTGGGGTTGAAAGTCCACAAACCAGAAGGAATTTTGCTCTGTATCGATCAAATACTAAAAACAAACAAACAAAAAACACACACACACAAAAAAAACCAAAACAAAAAAAGCACATTAAGCTGTTTGCATTGACTAAGATATGTTAGAGCAGAGACTTTCTCACTGCCGGCAGAGGATGGAATGCGGCCACCTCAGACACCAGAGCTCCCTGGTCAAGCAGGGAAGGCAAGGGCTGATACACAGCAAAACACAGGGGTTAATCCAAACCCACAGACACTTTGTTCCTCTTGCCCACCCTAAATAATCCCTTTTACAATGGACTCCACTGGCAAGAAAGAACCACTGAGAAGCTCCTTCCACATCAGATTCCTGCCTGCTGAAGGACAATGTCCCAGCTGATGATGAGTTGGCCAATCTTTAAGATAATGACTTCCTATGCACAGGTGAACTTTGGGAATCCAAAGGTTTGGACTACAACATCCAATTTATTTATAGACAATAACTTACTGATATTTGTGTGTATGGAATACCATTAATATAAATCAGCTCATAATATTTGGGTAGCGATATCAGTCTAATTTGAATTTTATATTGCACAGTAGCATTGAATGCTAGACTTGATTTTTTGAAAGTAATTAATGAGCTAAGCTACCTGAGAGAAAAACAAAATGATGATTATAATTAGAAGTGTTCCATGGCTGCTACCAACTGTTTAGATGTACTTACAGGTAGCATTTCTAATTAAAACCCTCTTGATGCTCAGACATCTCTCTGTTCATTCGTTATTAAAAGAGTGGGATTTTTTTCATTTTTACATTAAGGAATCCCTTAATAGAAAAATAATAGAAAAAGTTACATGTAATTACATTCTCTGAGTTATTTGTGGTGAGCAGTTCCTATGAGAAAATGAGCTGCAGGTGTGTAAGGGTAAGAAGTGCTGCCACTGATTTCACTTGCTTGGAGTATTCCACCTGGAAAGAGTTTGGAATTTAAGTTGGCATTTTCACAGGAGCCTGAAGGGATTAGGGGGGTGCCAGGGTGCCCGACACCCTGGGGGCTCTGTGAAAATTGTGTTATTTGGGGAAGAGGGGAGGAAAAAAAAATAAATCACCCCAAGTTAGTCTGCTGAGAATTGGAAAGCCACAGTGAGTTCTGAGCACAGCCCGAGATTTCTGCCTGTGAGCCTGGGACACGTGAATCTCTGACACACACTGGCTGGCAGTGAGGGAGGCTGAGCAATGTTTTCCCAGTCAGGATAGATTTCAAGCCACTGTTTGCCAACAAAAGTTTCAGTCATTCGTGACAAGGCAGTCTGTGATACTGCAGTAGTCTCAGTTAGACCCCAGCCAAGTCTGCAATTCACATGTCCAGCATCAGCTTAAATACTCCACATACAGGGCGGGGAAAAGCTGCCCCAAACCCTCATTTGCCTAATTTCAGGGTTGGCAGTGAAAGTTTTGGTTATACCAAGGGGATTTCTTTCTGCTGCTGCCCTAAGAAGGCTGAGTGTCTTTTCCTCCCCTCCACTGAGCTCTGCCTCTCCCGGCTATGGGGTCTCTATCTGGCTGATGCTCACATGACTGGTGCAGTTGTCTTTATGATTCTGAAGCTCATTACCATGCAGTCATGGGATGGACTAACGGAGCAGCCCTTCTGCAGATGCAAACTCTCACACCTTCACTGACCTGATGCTGGTCCATACCACAGGAGAGTCCCAGCACAGAAGCCACGTTGCTGTCCTTTGTGAGTCATGTTAAGAAGCTCCAGCAGCAGGAAATTCTGCCTCCTGCTTTACATCAATGCCAAAAGGTGAAGAGGAGGTTGAAATAAGGTATAATTATGTCCAGAACTGTATGTTTGAAAGATGAATAGCTCCTTCAGATGATATGAGGAGCTGGAGGTAATTAATCCATCTCCCCACCAAAATCCCTCTCCTGGCCCAGAATTTGGCTGTAAGAACAATGGACACAAACCAGACTTCTCTTCTTCTCCAGATTTTACTTCTATAAAACAGGGGATTTCTACACATTGGCTGTGCTCAATCACTTCATGATCATTAGGTACAAAGTTATTTTTAAAAAAAGCATTTTGAGGAAGCATCTTAAAAGTCTCTTGGAACAACAGACATGACTTTGAAGCTGAGTCATGGAGTGCAGCATGTGCTTTCCTGTCTCCCAAAACTCTGGAGCCAGAAAAAAAATATTATTGTGGTGGGAAGTGAGGGAACTTGTTTGCTTTGATAGCAGGTGCCTTGCTGTCCACAGTCTGCACACTGGGGAGTTCTGGGACAGCAACTCATGTACTGAAGTGCCAGGAAAGTCAAAGTGAGAGAGAAAGGAAGGAAAAAAGGAAAAGAAATGGGTGAAAAAATCCTCATAAAAAGTTTAAAGTGCTCTTTTGATGTCAAGTAGGCCACTCTCTTGTGGGAAGAATAAGGAAAGACACAGCTCTGGTGATTGCTTACTGATTTAGAGGGGTGGGGTTTGCAGTTTAATTATGCTGAGTTTTGAGTTTCTTCATAAATTCCAGCATGTGAAAACTGTTCTAAACCACAGTTGTGAATTTGGGACTTTGGCTGCTTTAATCCAGATCAGAATAACCCAGAAGAGGAACTACCTAGACTAGAATTCTTATTACTTCATCTAAAATGCTTCACCTGCTGCTGGAATAGATGTTGAATGCTGTGGACAGGTGCTTAGATTTATGTTTGAATTGACCACTTTTGGCCCGGATTTGACTAGTGAAATTGCAATATTCATAATGTGAAGCCCTTGGCCTGATTTCTGAGATTCTCTCTCTTTCCAGTAACGTGCAATCTGCTCCCTTATTCATCTGGATCCCAGTGACACTCAGTTTGCAAAGAGAGCAGGAACTTTCTGGCCTTCTCAGTGCAGGTTTGCCTGGGCACACAGGACTGGGCACTCCCCTCTCCTGCGCACATCCATCCAGGGATCTGTGGCTCTCCAGTGTGACCAGTAAAAAGCTGGAGTTAAACATCAAGACTAACATGGAAATGTTGCATTTCTGAAAGTTGAGCAAATCTGATGTGAAAAAAAAACACACCTTCAAGCTGTTTCATTTAAAAGAAACTGGTGTGTAAAATGCAATATGGTCTCCCTGTCATTCCCATACTGTGCAATACAAGCCCTTTGGAGACATTAATTAGCCATGCATGACATTTATCTGCTGATGTGTGTGTCATAACATTGTGATGCAGGTAAGATAACTTCTCACTAAACAGAGCTAAAATCTCCTGCCCAGCTGGTGAGTCAATGGAGCGGCTCCTCACAATTTACAGCTGTTTGACACCCTTCAGCTCCTCACAGTGAATTAGCTCTGCAGCATCTTCCAGCACTCTGTGCAAGCTCATTAAAGTGGTGCACTGTGTGTGACAACTGATCTTTAATCTATATGTCCTTCTTCAACCACTCATCTGTCTCAGGTAGGTGGCTTAAAAAACAGGAGTGATGAAGGTAATTTAACATGTTAGAAAGAAGGGGAAACAATTTTTAGGCTGTAATGGTGGAATTAAATCTTTTTCAAACCCCAAGATCATGTTATATATCCGCCATGAATGGACTGCAGGTTCAACATTAGGAGGGAAACTTAATAAAGAGAAATGTGTGTTTCTGGGTCTGATTAGGACAGAGACACAAACTTTCCTGTTTCAGTCATGCTAATAAAAATTTGACCAACAGATAAATTTGCCAGAGATAAATGTGAGGTAATCATCTTCTACAGCTTTTTACAGTCTCTTCCTTCCCTGCTTACTGATGAAATAAAAAAACTAGAGGGGAGGATATCTGAGCCACAAAGTAAGAGTGCAGCTCCAAAGCTTTCCCAAGCAGAAGAATTCAGCCTGGCTTATTACACAGTCATAAAATTTGAATGGACTTTCAAAGCTTAAAAGATGTTAAGTTTCAGGCCAATCTTTAGTGAGAAGGTTTCAAAGACATCAAGGGAGGTTATGGGAGAAGGGGCAGTGGGGGAAGGAGAAGCTATTACGTTATGGACTGTTCTGCTGCCAGTCTGTGTCTCACTCTGCTTGGGCTCCCAAAGCCCCTCAGTCCCCAGGGTTGGGTGGAACAGGGGCAAAGAGACACGAGTGCCAAGCAGGGAGCAGATCTTCACTCCTGGCTTCAGAGTGCACTGCAACTGCTCATGCACAGAAGGCTCTGTGCAACTGAACCTGTTCTGAACTCCACTACATGAAAAGGAGATTTGTACCTCAGTCTTCCACATCCCAGTCTTATCTCCACTGTGCATGGAATCCAGAGAAGCACACTGCCCTATTCAGACCTAAATGACAGCAAATTATGCTGTAGTTGGGAGAGTCATACTGATTCCTACAAAAAGTAGTCAGAGTTTAACTAGGGAGAGAAAACATGCTCTTTTTTTTTTGCCAGAGGTCAGGTTTAAATCCAGGTCTGTAACAGGAAAGCAACCGCAAATGTGAAATACCTTCTGCCTCCCGTGGACCCTTCAACATGCAGGTAACGTGCACCCAGTCCTGCACCGCAGAGCCACCTCTGTGAACATGTCTGAGTTTACACAACCACACCACTAAAGAAGACATAAATCTAAAGTTATCAAAAATAAGCCACAGAAATGGATTCCATATGTCATCCAATTTAGCAATGAAGAAATTAAGTTCTGGAGAAAGGGCACAGTTGAAACTAGTAAAGCCAACTCAGTATTCTGATAACTGGGGTGCAAGGCCAAGGTAAAAGCCAGTTCTTTTATTTTCTGTTCTGAGCCAGGTAGAATTCAGAGCCCTGATTTTCACAAACAGACATGAAGAAGTCAGGAAGAGGACTTCCCTTTGAAATTATTTTCCATCTGAGGCAGCACTGAATTCCACCTGCCACGCCACCACCAGCCATGGTAATGCCAGAACTCAGTGGTGGCTCCTACACTGCTCATTTCCTGGAGAGCTCCTTCCAGTGAGAATTGAGGTCCAGGCAGCAGCAAAGAAGGAGCAAAAACTGCTTCTGTATTGAAGCTAATGAAACCTAGAAACTATGCACCATGATCTTAAGTGGATTTCTAAGAGATATTGAGTAGCTCTTGGAGTGTAAATGAGGCATAACCAGTCAGCCATGGTGACAATACCCACCAGAACAGACACCACTGCCAGCCTTTAAACACTTAGACAGACTGAACTGGAAAGACAGAGCATCCACATGACAGTTTTGTAAGGAAGGTGGAGTGGGATTTAAAACAGTTATATATTCAGTAACGAAGGAAAGCGTTGGCTTGTCATCCACTGCATGACAGCTGCTGTCATGGGCATTAGTGAGCTGTGCCAGGAACTCCCAGAGTAGGGCAGGGAGGCACTGCTCCTGCTGGGGGAAAGTCTGCAGTGGGAAAAGTATTTCTTGGTTAGTTAATGTTTGCCTGATGTTGTCCACAAAATTAACTACAGACAAAAACTTCCCTGTGTGTGGAGATGTAACAATGAGGTTTGCACACTCAGTCCAGCGGGGCACAGATTTGTGCAGTCGGGCCCAAAGGCTCTTCTGTGCTGCAGTGAAAGTGGGAATGACTTCCCAGGAGAACATGCCACCTAGCACTGTCACCAGACAAAGCTTATTGCCAAAAGTAATGCTGCTTTAGTCAAAAAAATGCGGGAAATAAAGAGTGAAGAGGGAGATGTTGCTGAGATATTCCTTCTTCATGTTGGACTCATGGACCTCGATGTCCGGTTTGTCAGTTTGGTTTGGTTCCTCTTTCCTGAACAGTGCTTGAACTAACACACAACATTAGCACTCCTTACAAGGGCAGGAGTGCATTTTTCAAATATTCTCATCCCCTAAAATCTCAGCTTATGTGTGACCAATAAAAACTCATTAGAGTTTGGCATCTAAAAATCTCTGATAATTCACCCTGTGCTGGCTTTGCTCAAGGGAGGAGGACTCTGAGGACTTTCACTCTTTCCTTGTCCTGGCTGCCAGGGACTCCAGCAGTACAAAGCACTAGGTCTGAGGTGAAAAGTCCCTCTGGCAAAGCCCAAGTGGCACGGTGAGAAGAAGGGAAGAGCCACAGTGGAATTCTCAGGGAACTGAGAGAGATTAGGACCTCAGGGGAAAAGGCTGGGTTCTGAGGTTGATCCCACTGAATAACCGTTCAACAGATCTCTGTGAGTCATTCAGAGACAGGGCCTGGAGGTAAAATAATGCACAATCTGGAGGTGAAGGGGATGATTTTGAAGAGCATTTGTAAGCACAGTGGAGCAAACATTTTTCATAGTAGATTGCAGCACAGATTCTCTCTCCGTGGGTGCTTTGGGTGAGGTAAGCAGCATTTCCAAAGGATCCTGGAAGGCTTCCCTCCAATGCCATTTTATCCCCCGCATCACTGGCATCAGTTCCCCAAAGCCTCAGCCACAGATCACAATCCCAAAGTGCAAAGCCCTGCCCAAGGGCCCGAGACAGCCTTTGCAGAGCAGGGAAACATCTCCTCCCAGCTCTAAGCTGTTTGTACAGCACCACGACCAAGAGCTACAAGACCTCTGTGCCACCACGGCAGCAGTTGCACCGGCAGAGCCCACTGAACTGCAAAAGGTTCAGGTTATGGCCTGATTGCTCAATACATGTTGCCTCTGTTGGCCAGAGTTGAGTCATACATGGAGATTTCTCTTTTCTTTACAAAGTGTTGTATGGCCATGGAGTGGTGAGAGGGGCCTTCTTGATTCAGAGGAAATTGGGAATCAGTTCTCACAGACTTGGTCACGACTGTGCAGGTGGGAGTTGAGGCAGCAGTTTGCAGGAGCCCTGTCCTGGATGGTGCGTGGCAGGGATGGAAAACTGCCACACCCTCAAAAGCACAATCTTTATCACTTGTTATATTGCTTTGGCCTGAAGAAAACCACATCATACTCTGCTAAACTCTGTGTCCAAAACCCACAGCCACTCCAGAGGGGCAGGTTACCCCCAGCAGCAGCAGAAGCCAGGACAAGCAGATTACCAGCAGCAGCAGCAGCAGATATTGTAACATATCTCTCCTTTTTTTGTCACTACGCCATATGAAGCATTTGCTGTAGAATTATTCTTGCATCTCTTCTGTTGATAAGCTACTTAGCAAGGTAGAGTTGAAGCTAATCTGAGTGCTGCATGAAAAACGTGATGTGCCGTTTCACTGTGCTGCTCTTTGATATTTGGCTGTCCCTTTCCAGGCACTTTGTGTGAATTGCAGGTGCAATCTCAAAGCTGAATCCTTTGGCCATGCACAGGTCACAAAAGGACCTTGAAAGCAGAAACATCTCCTGAGCAGAAGAAAGGTAACATGTTTTCTCTTAGTTTGTATCTGAGAGTAAGGGAAGGAATTTGGGATCTATAAACAAATTCCTTCAGAACTGCACAAGGAAGCAATAAGATTCTGCTGTGCTCAAGTTGGATAAATGAGTAATTAATACACAAAATCTATTTCTGAAGAAGAAAGTTTGTGTAATCATATCAGGCACCACTCCTGTGGCCACATGACTGATCCTCCACACTGCAGCCAGTATCTTGCAATTATTTCCTACTGTAAATCTTTTGACAATCTAAAATAACTCAATCAGGGGTTTTCAACCACTAAGTTTATAATTTCAAGGTTTTCCCCTCCTCTAATCAGCAGTTTTATAACCTACTGCTCTTCCTTCAAAGAGAGCTGGTGATGATCAGTGTTTATTCCAAACCATTTAGGAAGGCAGCTGTTTATTAAAGTGCCAACAGCTATGATTGATTTCTGATGCTCATGAGTGCATCTGTTTTCAAGTTAATGACATCATTGCAAGCAAACAGATACTGCAAGCTGGGGCTCCAATGAAGAACTAAAGCAGTCATGCCTTCTCTATAAAAAAATAAATTGATTTCACTCTGAAAAAACCCTCTATTATTATGTCAAATGTTCAAGTTACATTCCTGCCAATTGGCATTCTTATATGCAACTGGCATTTCCTCAGAAAGAATCTGTGGGTTAACAGTGTTTATATTAAAATCTTTAAAGAGGACATCTGTTAGTTGAAATTCCAAAAGTAGTGACTGATTTATGATCTAGTAAATCACATCTGTACAGGGGAAAAAAAAAGAAAAGACTGAACTGCAGCGAAAGTAACATCTGTCATGAGGCAAATCCAGAGCTGGAGTGACTGAGAAATGGAAGGACTGCAGGGTGGGAGAGTTCCCCTTAATTCTCCCCTTTTTGTGGTGCTTGAGATAAGGAATAAAAATGAATGTTCTCCGAGCTCCACTGAAACTTGCAAAAGTAATAGCATTTTAAACCTCATTTCTTAGGACTGAATTCCCATCTGGTACAAACAAGCTCACTTTTTACAGGCTTTACCTTTTCCTGCCTCCTCAAGAACGCACTGTGGGCCACAGTGTTGTCAAAAAAGCACTGATGTTATCTCCTTTTTAGAGTCTCCCTTTAATATAACTTTATTTCTCTTAAAGTAAATATAAAGAGCACACACAACCATTTCCTTTGCAGTTCCTGGTATCCATCAACCAGGGAGCTAAGAGTGCTGCTGCCTCCCTGCCTCCTCCTAGAAATGGTTTATATTTTATGGCACACAGGATTTAATATGCTCAGAGAATGAGACCCTGACTCAGAACCCCTGAATTTGAAGTGCCTGCCCTGACCAGAGCTTTAGTTGGGTGTCTGGGGGTGCACTGAGGGTCGGAGAAGAGAGCTCACCCTGCCCAGGGGCTCAGCTGGTCCAGCTCCATCTCAGGCATTTCCTCCACCAGTCCCTTCTGTGTCTGTGTCCTCACCTGGTGCCTCCTTTTTGGGGTGTGCATCTTGCCTGACTCTGCGATTTGAACTGAATGATGGGCACCAGACCTTCAAAACCAGCCATTTAAAATCCTGAGCACTGGGAAAAAAAAAATAGGTTTTTTAAAACCTCAAAAATAGTGAAATCTAACTTTGAGGCCTAAAATAGAGCCTTCAGATTTCTTGGCTTTTGAGTCCTTTTTTCTTCTTCCCTGGCTCTTGACCTGAGTATCAGCAGCCTCTGAAGTTTGGAGACATTATTCAGTAGCAATGGCTGTTTTCTCCCTGTTTTTGCATTGTCTCTGCTTTTCTTTCCCCTTTTCTTTCTTTCACAGGGGCAGGAGGGAACACCTCTGTTCTCCCACAGAAAGCAGAAGTTGACCTATTCAAAGCCTAATGAGTCTCCTCACTCAGATTGAAATATTTAACTTTGAGACTAAACTTAGCCCTACCCAGCCAGTTTTCATTCTTAGCTCTTTTCTAACTTTTTTCTCACATAATGACTCTGCATCTCCTATCCTTTCTTAATCTCACTCAGAAATTCAATCCACCTGCAAACAAAGAGCGTCACTCCCTGTTTCCTCTTCTTGCACCCTAAAATAATCAGCAAAGCACGTTAGAAACAGTAGAAGACACTGGTGGGTTACTTGGCTGCAATGAGCCATCCATGGCACAGCCTGTCAAAGGTTCCTCTTTAGGTTGAGTCTGTAAATCCCTTCATTTCACCCCAAAGAGGCTTCTTACAGCACAGTTGGACCCAAAAGTGGCAGAAGCACCAGACACTTATGGGCACAGAGAGCTTTGCATTGTGTCTCCTTGTTGCTCTTATGTCTTGGTTTGAAACCTGCAGACCCCTCAGCTTGTCTCATTCATGGCTCCACAGGATCACTCCCCACCAAAGGTGGGACAATAAAACTCCATTTGTTCCAGAGACAGATTTTTGTGTAGTATTATTAGTATTAAATCTAATCATGCACCTTAGCATGAAATGCTTCCACGTGGTCCCCAGACCTGACGCCTGTAAGCCTGACTATTGATTTCAGTTTTCAAACAGGGAAATAAGCCTGGGGAACTGCCTGGGAAATCTCAACCTGTGTCTTCAGGGAGTTTTGAGGCAGGAAATAACCTTTCCTGCAGTGAAAACATCGAGGGGAAAAAATTATTTTGCCAAAGGATTAGATAATTCATCCTGTTGAATCAGTGGACTCATTTTGCAACATTTGGTACCATTTTATTAAGTTAATTAAAGAACGTATTCAATAATGAAAATGGGCTTCTTACAGCTTTGGTACAAGCAAAAAAACCCAACCAAAACCAAAACCAACCCAAAAAATAGGGTTGTTTCCTCATGACTCCTTTATTAAGCTATTTTTAATTTGCTCTTCATGAAGCTTAGGGAAGAAATTCTAGACCTTGACCTTTCCTACAGCAACTGACACCATTCCTCTGCCCTCCCTCCAGGGGTGAGTGCTTTTCTAAGCATCCCTGACGCTGAATTCGATATCCTAAACGTTTTCATTAAGCTTCTTGTCTTGGGCATGCATTATTCCCTCAGGTGTCCTGGCAGCAGGAGCTGTCCCGCTGTGATTGCCCTTGGGGTACACACAGCAGTTCCACCAGCGGGGCCACGCCGAGGACACCCCTCTGCAGGGTGGTCTGTAGGACCTCAGTGCACTCTGGTTATGGCTGGGGAACTGTCCAGCAGCAGGAGGAGCAAGAGCACTGGAGCCGATGAGATCGCTGGAGGAATGAGGCTGATGAGCTTTCAAATGGTGTCATTTCGCTGCAGTTCTGTGCTAACCACCCCGAGATGTGGGCTGGGGGTGATGGGCACACAAAAAGGTTGTCACAGAGCAAGATCACAGAATCACAGGCTCAGCGAAGTTGGAAAAGACCTCTGAGATCATGGAGCCCAATCTTTCCCTCAACAGCACCACGTCCACTGAGTGCCACGTCCTGCCTTTCCTTATGCACCTCCAGGGATGGGGACCCCACCACCTCCAAGGGCAGCCCATTTCAATGCCCAATCACCCTTTCTGTGAAGAAATTCTTCCTAATGTCCAACCTAAACCTCTCCTGGCACAGCTTCAGACTGTGGCCTCTTGTCCTGTCACTGCTTGCCTGGGAGAAGAGATCGGTCTCCACCTACATGTGTAGGAAGCTGCTCCTACAGGAAAGTGCATCTGCAATGGCAGGTGTTGCATTTACACAAGGGGTTCCCCAGCGGTGACAAACAGACTTAAAATACCAGAGGGACTGGAAAGCCTTAAGGGGACTAAATTATAGGAAATCACATCCCATTAATTCTGCTGCTCAGAGAACGATTTAGGGGGTTTCATTCATTTTTTTGCCGCATTCGCAGATGACATATGGCCATGGTCTCTGAATATAGCTTGCATTTAAACATTGCCTGTACAAAGAGAAAACATTCCCATTATTTCAAAGCTTTAGGGGAGATAATTTAGCTGCCCATTTTCCTCTGATTTTGAGGTGGGGAATTGCCAACTGTCCTTAAGCAGATGACCAGGGTACCCAGCAGATGCACTCAGCATTAGCACATTATATGATGTGACTTGAATAAGAAGGAAGATATCAAATTAATAATATCTTATTGGTTTGGGGGGTTATGATTCCTAATAAGGAGGACACAGGAGTTCAAGATGAGAAGAAAAATGTACAACAGGGTAAATGTGTTAGCCTGATCCCTAAAGCACCCAGCACCATATGCACATGTTTGTCAGGGATTCTGCTTCAGTGAGCAACTCAAACAACACATAATTTCTCTGATCCTGCTTGATCCCTGGAGAAACACTTGCAGGTCGCTGTTTAAATGAGGAGAAAATTGGTTATAAATCAACCTAATTTTCAAATGTATTAATCCAAAGAGAACCCAATTTTGTGTGAAATAGTAGCGTTTAGAAAGAAGCATAAGTAAATCTCTGTAAGGAACTCCCTCGGGTTTAATGTTAGCTTATGGCCAAATTTTAAACTAAACTGATAGTGCCTGTCTCATTTTTCAGGTCTCCAAATTTCAGCAGTGATACAGAACTTTAAGGTATAATTAATCATAAACAAAATATTTACATTTTTGTACACATAAGCATGATGGAATACTTGGTACTCCTTTTCTTGTCTGGCTTTGGCTTAGTGCACAGGCTTTCAAGAATAGTTTCTCCTTGCAATTTCAGAGGCCTTCCAGTTCTTCTGAAAGGAAATGGCTTTAAATCAGAGCAAGGTGACACAGTTACATTTATACCACAATTTTTAGCTAGCAAGAAGAAAGCTTTGAATTTAAAGACATATTTCTCTCTGTTCTGCCACGCATCCGCTGAACGAAAAACAAACTTGCAACTGTGTCCTGCACTGGCACACAAGAGTTTCCCTCCCTCTCCTCTCCTCCTCTCCCCAGGGGAGCAGGGAAGAGTTGTACCTCCAGAAGGTTTTTGCTT
This sequence comes from Formicarius rufipectus, assembly GCA_013399695.1. NCBI lineage: Eukaryota > Metazoa > Chordata > Aves > Passeriformes > Formicariidae > Formicarius > Formicarius rufipectus. Next base: position 2,809,039 of record VXAU01011327.1, read on the forward strand.
AGATCAAAAAACTGCCACCTGACCCATCCCAACCAAGCTGAGCTCAAAAGGAAAAGGAGCTGCTCCTCTGCACGGCTTCAGCCGAGGAGCAGAGGAAGGTTTGCTGCCTGACATCCTGCCTTTGGGCACTCTCACTGAGAGGGCTTTTCCCCCGAGAAGGATTCACTGAGGGAGCTAATCCTGCAAAGCACTGGCTCTGCTGGGGTGGGGAGAGCCTAACAGAGATGCTCAGCATGTCACAGCTCAGCCTGCACAGGAGCACGAGGGTTGCAAGGTCAGAGGATTGAGAGGAGTGTAAATCTCTGCACGTCCGTGCCGGTTTAGAGTTAAACTGGCAGGGGAAATGAGTCCGACTCAGAATGGGATTGTAGGCCAGAATAACAACTTCATAGAAAGATCACAATAAATACACTGATACAGAAGGAAAATCCATTTGACCCACACAAACAGATGTGCAGCCCAGTCCAGCGGGGCACAAGCAGGATGGAGCTCACCAACCCCTGTGCTGAGCACCACGTGGGCACCTGAGCTCAGAGCAAAGAGAAAGAAGGAACCTGCTGGTGAGGATGATGGTCAGTCTGGTCCAGAGTGGCAGTGTCAGTCCTGGTGAGGCTCTGCTCCTCCTCTGGATCCCACCAGTGGTCCCAGTCCCCAGACCCCAAGCTTATCTACACTCGGGCTCAGATAGGAATGCCCAGTCCCTTCCCCAGGGTGGGGACTTCCACAATAGGTGATTTACTCTGTGAGGTCAATCCTGGCATATTTTTGGCATCCCCGATGGCCCCTGAGCAGACATGACCCCTCAGGTGGGTGTGAAGGTGCTGGCGGCTCGCAGAGGGGAGTTCTCACAGCTGAGTCATTGGTGTGAAGACAGGAACACTTCCTTATCCCACAGGAGTTCCCAAACCTCCCCCTGTGCCCTGAGGGGTGGGGTGTGCCCTGGGCAGCTGCTGCCAATGGGCCATGGGGAGCAGCTCATGGGCCAGTGACACAGGGGTTTGGAACACACACCCACCCAGTGCCAAACTGGTGCTGGCTACCCTAACCAGGACAATGCTCTGGGCATGGGCTGTGCACAGGGCCCATATTTCACCTTAGAAGTCACTGCATCATTTTTACAACACTTTTTGGGAAATAGAGAGGGGGGAAAAATTGGTGAGGATACAAAGCAAAGAAACTCAAGGTTTCAGAAAATATATATAGTGAATGGTAGTCAATTTGGGCTCTGCGGTTTTCTCCTTAGCTGGAGGACAAATTCTCCTCTCTTGTGCTGATGGAGTTGTTACAGAGTTAGTGAGTGTGGTCTGATCCAACCAAGCCAGCACTTTTTTGATATCAATATGTAGCATGTACTCAGCAATGTGCTTTTGGCTCTAAACATGACAGACTCTTAAAAACATCCATAAACAAACAAACAAACAAACCCACCCCTATGGAAAATCCAGGCCAGGACTGCGGGGATGCGTGGCTGATCCCACTGGTATTTGCCTCTTCCCAGGGGAAAAGGGTCCAGTGATTAAAGCACACAAATAGGGCTGAACATCTCATCTCATCTCACCACTGATTTACTGGGTGACCCTCCCCACCTCCCTTCCAGCAAATTATGTGGCTCCTGTCACTTTTTCTTCTACCACATGGTCAGGAAAATACCATTTCCATGTTCCTCTAGCCCACAGAAATTGTGAGAAGCAGTGATCATTTGTGCAAGGCTTTGAATACACATTGCCAGAGAACAACTAAGGAAAAGAATGGTAATTACTCACAGTTTTCATTTTCCAGCACATTGAAAACAATTTTCTGGGCCTCAGCTAAAACCATTACACCCAAACCTGATCTCCCTCAAACGTTACAGTGGAACTGTGTAAAACAGGCCAGACAAGTTTGAAAGGCTTCAGTAAATATGTTGGCTGTTAGATAAGATTAATTTAAAGGTATTCTTTTAAGTATTTAAATTTACAACACTTCCATCTAATTCAAGCCATTCACATACAGCTTGTGCAGTGTCCTTTGGATAATGATGGACCAAAGTGTGTTAAATGCTTGAAAAGTAAAGACTTTCCTCCCTGAAGGAGAAGGAATATTTATATATATATATATATATATATTTATTTATACCACTTATGTATAAAACACAGAGAGATACATGTGAGTTTATAGCCACAGCAGCGTTGGAGAACTCAGGTATCTATAGTAACAAGATGCTGGTATTCTAATGGCACCGTGCTTCCTCATAATAGGACCATTAATGAAATAGTTGTTTGATGTGCCATCTCATATGATGATGGCTTTTTGTGCTGTAAATAGACAGCTCTACAGATGTGTGCAGAGACATTGTTATTGCCAGAAACCTCCTCGGCAGGGCCATTAGAAAAACCCATCATTCCAGCCTTGCTCTCTTTGATTTATAGTTGAAATATTCCCAATCTACGTTCAAGAGCAAAACTACCTGCAATTTTAAGAATGCAATGGGTTCCCCGTGTGCTGCAATGTAAGAAAAATAAAAATATAAAAATCATGAAAGTGATGGCAAGGGCTCATGTGCAACATGGAATGAGAGTTATTGGATGAGGAGAGGGACATCCTGACACAAACATGGGATTGTGGAATTCTCTCATTCCTTGGAAAATCTGTACTTCACTGCTATAAAATTATTTATATGTTTTTTTTAATCAGATAAGGAGTTAGAGCATAGTTTTGGGTAAGGATTATTCACTACAGTATTTTTTAAAAAATGCTTCTCCTACTTCTTTCTATTTTTTCTTCAGCAGATAAAGCAAAATCCACTCACATTTGGTCAGTTACCCTTGACTGATCAGACTGTCTCCTCCTTGACTGATAGGAATTTACACGTTGCAACACAAATATTTTCCTCTCTTTCTTTTGGTTGTGATGTAGGGGGAAAAAACGAGTCTTAAAGCTTCAGAGGTGAAGGTGGAATAATGCTCTTTGCAGCTCCTTTGTACCATCACACATTTAACAGAGTGTTTAAGGCTGGGCTCGTTTACACTTTGCTACCCTCCCAGGCCCAATGGTGTAATTTGTGGACGAGAAGAAGCTTCCTGCTGTTCCCAAGCCCTTCTGCTGAGGAATAGATCAGCTCACTGGTATTTATGACAGCTTTTCCTGACGTATAAAGAACGGCAGCATCATATTCTCCTCTTCAGCTGGACTCAGAACTTCTGTGACAGGCACTAACTTGTTTGAAAATATTGTTGCACTTATTTTGGGTCTGTTTTAAAGAAATGAGAGCTTAGAAAGGATGTTTACTGCAGATGGTGAATTACAAGGGGTCATGCACATGATATAATAAACTGCTTTTAACAAACAAGTGATTTCTCTCATATTTTCCTAACAGGTTTATAGGGAAAGCTTCAATCTGGACCTAAAATTTCACCCTTTTTTATTTTTTTTTAACTACTACCTCTCAGCAAGTCTAAAGCTTCCAAGTAAAGATAACACCTTGAAAACAAAAGCCAACATATTCAGACATCAGTGCACATATAAAAACAAACACCTTAGAGACAGAACCAAATCAGTATGTACAATTCATCCCAGAGTGTTCCAAGGAGAATGACATTTAAATGAAGCACAATGTGCAGTGTCCCTTTCAGTCCCCAGTGCTGCCCCAGAATGCCCCCCCCTTCTCCCTGCTGTCCCTGGTGCTGATGGCTCCTCCTCACCCACACTGTAACTGCTAACCCACTTTGCAGGAAAATGGCCCTTAAATTTGGTGTCCTGAACAGACTGCTCAGCAATTCCAGCAAGGAAGAGCATTAAACCTTCTCCAGCTCACCCGTGTTGGTCTGAAATCAAAAAAGGGACCCAACAACCTGATCCCTTCCCCAGGAGAGCAGACCATGGAGGAGAAGTTCCTGCTCCCTCACCTGGCAGGTGGGATGCCCAACCTCAGAGCCCCTTTCACTTCCAGACCTTGGGGATTTATGTCTGCAACACTTCCTGTCTCCAGCTCCTCATGACTGTCCCCACAAAGACTTCTTATTCTGTATCTTTGGCTCAGGAGTTGTTCTATTGTATTTTGATTTGCTAGAAAATTGATTATGGAAGAGTGTTATAAAAACTGGGCTTTATGCTTATCAGTTCTTGAGGAGGACATGTTTTTTATTCAGTGTTCTCCTGCACATGTGGAGGTATTTCTGCAGGAAAAGGCAGTGGCCACGTTGGCAAAGCAACAGGGCTTTTGTAACAAAACAAAGGATGGATGTCTTGCTATGTAAAACACAGCCTTACTAAGGACATTTTCACCTTGAATCCCATCAGCCCTCACTTCCAGATGGATTCTGTTATTGTTTGTGAGCACTTGAAGAGCAAAAGATGCTTTCCACAGCTCCAGCTTTATCACTGTGCCCTTGGCCACGGCCCATTGGAATAAGCAGAACTAGTAAACATCCTGCTCAAACACTGCATTTCTTTTGTTAGCTGAGTTTAAGATGCAACTTTTTTTTTTTTTTTTAGTAATTACAAAGCATCCTCAGTTTTCAAACCTTTATGACACGCCACAAAATATGACTTACGACATGGAAATAATAATAAAAGCTCTCTAAAAACTTACAGCTTCCTGCATGTTGTAAACATGCCCCATACATTCATTTTATCTCCCACTAGAAAATTACTTCCATGCTATGTTTTAATGAATTTGGGGATGGTTTCAACACCTAAGCTGTTGAGAAGCAAAATTATTATGTTTCTTATTGATAGACTGAGACAAACTTTCAGCTCTTTAGTAGCTGGAGCATTTTCAGACACAAAGCTACCTTTTCCTTATAAAAGGGGAAATTAAAAGCATTGCACGCTTGGTGCTAAATATTGATGTCTCAAATATGGCTAACTAAAAATAAAAAGGAGGGGGGAGGTGTGAAGAAAAGTCACACCCTGTCCAGAGCACTGAATTATTGACTTTGGAATGCAGAGTTCATTTTAAATAGAGAACCATCCTTATAATAATGCATGATAACATTATAATAGAATTAACTAATACTTTCTCCACAAGCCTGAAAACCATAGCAGAGAGTCTAATCATAAAAGAGTGACAAAATCATATTGAAATATTCTGGTGCTTTTGGTTCCATTTGAAAGAGTTTCCAGTAATTCCTAACATATTCTAAAATCAAATAAAATTCCCGAAGGACAATTCCTACAGTCCATTTTTACTGTATAATGGAGGATTCCAGATCAATAACTTTGCACCAGTTCTAAGTTCAGTTTGTTTCCTTCCATGTTTTCCTCAAAGTCTAAATACAGCAAAGAGGTGTTATAACTATCTCTGTGGACATTAATTGTCATTAAGCCTTTATTCTGTTCCATCATGAAATGCAAATATTTTCTTTGTGTTAAACCAGAAGCAAATCACAAGCATTTGATGACATTTTAGTGAGGTTTTGGTGACATCTCTGAATTGCACAGGGAATATAAGAGGGGAATGTTATCTGAGGGGAGTTTATTGGTGTGCAGCTCCTCTTTGCATCTTTGTTTTTCTGCTTCCAAACTTTTTCTTTTCTTTCAGAGAGCTCAGTGATGTGATCCCAAGGATGCCGCAGCCCAGCTTTTCAAGCAGGGCAGCCTCTGGGCCTGGGCAGGTTCCTCTGGTTGTCTGGTGTGAGCTGGATGGTGCTTCCTGCCCTTCTGCCAAAATGCCTAAGTGAGATCCCACCCCCGTGGACCTGGTTTGCAGATCCAAGCCAGGTGTGTGTTCTGAACAGCCCCAGCTCACAGAAACCACCAATAGAGCTCAGATCCTGGCAACAGAACTCCCAGCAGCTTGTGTTCCCTGGGCCATCATCTCAAACAAATGATATTTCTCCCCATCAACATTATTAAAGCCTTTGTGCCCTTTGATCTATTTATCACTGTCTGTCTTCCTTTTCTCATATCACACATCTTGGCCTAACCAAATTCTTAAGATTAAGCATCTCTCAAGAGGCAGCAGTTACAGTCTTCCTGTCTTTCCCAGCTATGCACACATAATTAATAATAATAATAATAATAAATAACTGTGTGCAGCTGGATGAATTATTCATAAGTGAATATACTAAAATGCTTGGCATTATCTTCATCTTCATATAAACCCAAGAAAGATGACTATGTATCTTTCAAAGTCATTTTTCTACTGGAAGGGAGGGTGAGGGGTTTGGTGTGTGCATAGAAAAGTACAGTCAAGTAGCACAAAGCCTTTGTGCCTGAGCTCTGACTGTGCAAACAGGCTCTACCCGTGTGCTCAGTGCCCACAGACACAGAGGCACTGCTGAAGCTACTGCAGATAATCCCACTCCACTTCTCCTCCCATGCATGCTCCTTTGCCTGACAGTTCACCATGGTTTTTAAATATAGCCACTTGCTTCCCTCCTTTCTGCAGAACTGCAATTTTGGAAACTGCCTAAGTAAGTGATTTTTTTTTTCCCTTCCCCCCCTGTTTCCATTATACTGGGATCATTTTAACAGAGTAGAAGAAAATGCCACATAATACATTCTTCCTTATTCTGTCTTACATGTTAAAATACAATTATAATCAGAATGTGAATCTAAAAATGGACTCAGGGGACCAAAGTCTCAGACACTGTAAATTGGCACAGATTCATTCTCTTCTGCAGAACTAGAGTCTACAGCTGAGGATTTGACAGAGCAGCTTTATATCAGTGAATTCGCTTAAAGCTGCAAGAGTTTCCAAGGCAAGAGTTTTCCTGTTCACCAGCCTGATAAACAAACTTGTAAATTTGTATCAGTGTCCTTGATACTGTGTAAGCAGCTATAAAAGGTCTTGTGGTCAAAACCATTAACTATTCTGCTGCTGCTGCAGGAGCCGGGGTTGAAGCACAGCAGCCCAGAGAAATGCGCCTCCCACGTTTGCAGGACCTTGGTTTGTGCAGCAACCCATGCAAAAGAAACACTGAATTCAGGTAGCAATTTACTGTGGGGAAACCCCCAAATTTATCACTCTTCCTATGGATTTGACTCTGGACCATAACTGCTTCAAGAGTATTTCTCCCTAATTTCTCTGGACTCAAAGAAGTGTCTGCAGAACCCCCACAGTATTTGTGGTTGTCCTCCAGGAAAGATGGTAAGAAAAACAGCTCCTCCTGTGAGTGGCCATGACAGCACAGAGCAGTACAGACACTGCCCTGTGGGGTGCAGTCTAAAACATAAATTACGTCCATTTTTAGAAATTTTAGATCTGTTGAGCAATCTGGTCACTCAATTGAACAACCCAATGAAGAATAAGAGACAGGTTGAAGGATGTGGTTTTGACCCACCTCTGAGTAAATCTAATGCATCTCCAGTTCCAGCTTTCCAGCAAGGAGCAGCCAATACCCAATAACTGACACAGAACAACACCTGTTTTTGTAAATATTTCTGACTTTCACAGACCCTTCTCTAAAAAGTTTTATCTTCTCAGCAATAGGAATACAGAGAACTATTTATGTCTAATAAAGCAACCTCTGAAAAAGTCAAATACATTTTTACATCTCTCTCATTTCGACAACATGGGATCCACCCCAAGCTCTAACACCTCTAGACTTCTAATACTAGAGGTCTAATACCAATATACAATAAAAGCAGGGGAAAACAACTAAGTCAAATTATTTTCCATTGTATTTAAATCACACTAATGATATCTCTGAGTGATACAAAGCAGTGTGGCTCCTCTGATAGTAGTGGTTCTGCAGAAAGCTGGGGCTGTTACATCACTCAGATCAGAGGATGTGTTGTCATTTAGAAACTCAGTGGGGTAACTTGGAGAGCAACTGTCCTCTTTCAGCACTGCTTTGTGTTTCAGAGGCTCTCCTAGCCTGACTTATCAGAACAAAGTGCTCTGTTAATTAATATTTCCCCTAATTACTATAGAAACAAGCAAACAAACAGAAATCTTCATACTTTCCATGGCTGGAGTTCAAACGCCTGATTGTGCTGCTGAAGTAAATCCCTATGAATATTTGAAATATTATATCATTATCTCCAAAATGTGCTAATAGCCCTAAAGCAAATGGGTTTTTATTACATTTGTTACTTGTGACCTCTCAGCTCAACAGTTCAGGAGAAGGTGAGTGCAACTGCTTTCAATCTAATGGAAGGGTAAATGCTGTTTGATTTATGCATATTTCTGCAGTCTCAAATAAGCCTTTCTCTGAAACAGAGAGAGTGATTTGAGGCACAAACACGCACAGAGTGTTGTGTGGCCACGGAAAAACATGCAAAGCAAAGAGACCCAAGCAAAGAGTGACAGCTCAGAGTGGAAAAAGGCATTGCATATTTTGCAGAAAGAAAAAAACACGTGTCAAAGCAGTATCTGATGTACTAATATCTGATAATCAAGAAATAATTGATTTTTCTGGTGGAAACAATTCAGAGAGGTCCAAGATCCCCAATTCCCAGCTTATTTACACTCACAGGCACTGGTACAGGAACATGGCATTTGAAGGCTGGCCCAGCACACACAACATTCCCCACGCTCATGCTGGGCTGTTGCCTTCTCCCCACGCCTTGCAGCTCAAAAACTCCAGAGAGAGGTGGTGTCTCTCTCGTTACAAAGACTACTTGCCCTGTCCCTGAGAATTTCTGCCTCTATAAACCCTGTCAAACAACATGGCTATTTTCAGCCTGCCTTCAAAAACCAAGAACATGAGAAGACTGTGGCAATGGACACCCCAGCTGACATCTCCCTTTCTAATGTGCTTTGTCTGCCCTCAGACCTTCTCACGAAACAATTCAGTGTCTGAAGAGAGGAAGGCATGGAAGGAATTGATTTTAGAATTCATCATTAAATGCCCTTGGATTTTTTCCCTTTTTCTTCCCCTCTTCTTTGTTTGTCTAATAACACTCTGGCATTGTCTGCAGACAGAATCAAAGAGAGAACATCAGAGAAGCCAGATCATTGGAAGGTTGGTGTCTCTATGTTTTAGTGCTTAAAACTCTATTATATAAGGTATTTTCCAGGAGCTCTTCATGGAAACTGATTTTTTTTTCCCAGTGCACAAAAATATCCACACATTCATGCACACACAAAACAGGGATTTTTCACTAAGTGCTCTTGAAGTGCATGGGTTGGGATGGCCTTTTCATCTCTCCTGGTTGGCAGGTCAACTGCCTTCCTGCAGCACTGCCGTGGACTCCTAAAAGCTTTTTCAGCTTTATGAACAAACTGATAGAAAACATGTTAAGTCTGACCCTGCAATTATGTTGCACTGAGGAGGATCAGCACAGTCATTGCCTCTTCCAATCTTCCCTTTGTCCCTTCAAATGCAAAGAGCACTGACAAACATTAATGGCAACCGAGTTATAGCTGAGCCTCAGCACTCAGTTTTAACCCACCTGTTTTGGTAGTAAGTCCATTGGAAGTTAATGAGACAGCTGTCAATGCATGGATGTGTTATAATCACTCAACTACATGGAGGACAGAGGAATTGGCAGAATGTCCATGTTAATTCTATAAAGATCCCTGTGTCCTCAATTTTCTTAAAACAGTCTTGTGAGAAGCATTCACTTTTCTGTTCTGCCTGTTGCAGTGTAAATAAATAAAACACCTAGCTGTGTCCCACCACAGAGGTGCCCTTATGTTTGTAACTTTATTTTTATTATCTTTTTTCATGTTTAAAACTCATGAGCTTGGAGGTGACAAGGCTTGCTGTTCCCTTACAGCTCAACTCCTGGACAATGGGAAGCCCACTCAGGCCATAATGCAATGCCATCTGAAAGGAAGGACTATTTGGGGTTCTATTTGGATGTTGGGGTTCTAAAAACGATAGCTGGGCCCTGCCCCTCCTTTGATTTCTGTCAGGTTGAAGGTGAGTGTTGGCACTGACCACCTCCAGCTCAGCTGGCTGAGAGGTGCAAGCGTTACAGCCAAAGCATTGCTCTCCAGGGAGGAGTAGGGGGCAAAGAAGCAGTTCTGCCACCTAAACCAGTGCAATTCCAGCTCAAACAGGACTTGCCTGGTGGGTAAATTGGTGCCTTGTCATTTGTGGGTCATCTCGATGACACAAAATCCCCCGGATCCATTTTCCCAAAGGAGCAGGGTCTGTGTCCATGTCCAGCTTAAAACTGGGACGAAACATCTCTGAGCCCCAAGGGATCATTTATCTTCCCTCTGCTCTGTCTTCCAGCCTGAACACCAACACAAAGGCTTTAAGTTTTAGTCCACACAGACCCCCAATTAGTTTGGGTTTTCTCAGAGAATTTTTCAAGCTAAGAAGTGTAAAGGAATTTGAATCCTGCCTATGGTGCAGCATGAGAGCTCAGGGTTACAATGTTCCCTTAAACCCTGCCTGTGATTTTATCCACCTGTGGCAATGCCAACAACCAGGGAGCCAACAACTTCAGCTATAACTGGTGAGAGCTGTAGGTACAAATAAACCCCAGTTTCTCTCTTCAGTGTGCACAACACGTGGGGCAGTGCTGGAGGTCAGGAGAATGATGTCTCGGTGTTCTGTGGGCAGGTTTCTGACAGAGGTTTCATTTTTTGGTCTTGCCAGCTTTCAGGGAGTTATGACATTACTGTTTCTTTTCAGAATGCCCTGATTGAGGTCAAGGATCAGGATTTGTGTTATGTTACCCAAAAATTGCTTTGCTCCCTTTCTTTCCAAAGAATTTCATGGATCTGTACTGAGCAGCTTGCAAAGCCTTGGCTTCCTCCTTGCTTGCATTAATGGAAATCAGGACTAATGGCACACAATCAAGCTCATGGAAAAGAGGGGAGGCTCCAGCCCACACTGTTTTCCTTTGGTTGTCTGATGTGTTGTTTATAGAGTGGCTAAAAAGGAGTTACTGAAAAGATGCAACTTGTTTCAAGCTGGTTTCACTGTTATATCATCTTTCACTGCTCCTGCTTTCCAGACCAAAGACTTTCAGAGTAATTCTGACTTCGGTGCCCTTTATACTTCTCATGTAACTCCACAAGGGAATATGCAGTGGATAATTAAGCATCTTTGCTGATGGTAGTCTTTGACTATGGCAAGACTCTTACAGAACTAGTCTTATTTTCTGAACTATTTTGTCATTTGCTAATTAGAATCTGGCCTTAAGGTCTTTTAGAAACATTTTCCTGAACTCGTCTTATTATCCAGAAGTTTCCTGTGAGTTTTCCCAGCCATCATATAGCAGCTAATTGCTAATGTATACATTCACTTCCAACAGAACCTTTCTCTCAGCGAGGAGCCCTTTCCTCCTCTCTTCCTCCAATGAAAAAGTGAAACCTGTTGCCTTGAGTAGGGCAGAGAACGGGTTTGTTGTCAAAACCAACAGGATCCTCTTGCTGTTTTAGTGTCTGTAAACTTTATTCTGAGGATGCTGTAAGTGAATATCCTGAAATCTCTTAGAGAGGAGCTGGGATCTAAAACTGGGGATCAAACACAGCTGAGAACACGTGTGCTATGAAATAGGAGATCACTCCAAGGTGGAATCATGACTTGGAAGCCTTGAAGCAAAATTCAGGGAAATGGAGCAAGATTAAGAGCTTAATTGTGTGAAGACTCTATTCTGTTTTACTTTACACACATGGATTTCCCCTGCAAAGCTAAAGCACTACTTGAATATTTAAAATTAAGCACACAATTAAATGCTTTTCTGGATTCAAGCCAGACTGCTCAGCAACTTGCTGTATTATCCCTCTGGAGAGCAGTTACTTTGTCTTTTGAAAGCCAATTTGTCCACCCTTAATGAATCACTTCTTGCCTCTGTCCCGGGTTTCATTTCATTGGTTTTTACTCACATTTTTATGAGCTGAAACGACCACCCTGCCACCCTTCAAACCCTTTTGACAACCCAAATATTCAAGCCCAGGGTAGCACTGAATCCACATTCGTGGCAGAATGAAGATCCATAAAGTTACCCGGGGAGTACAAAGTGTGAAGTGCATAATCACACTGCCTTTGCCAAACTTGAGCACAAGTGAAACCCCAGGAAGCTGCAGCTCAGGAGGACAGGAGGGGAGGTGAGTGAGCCACCGACTTGAACGTGACATGATGTTTCTATTTTGCACTACAGAAATACAAAACACAAGAGAATACGGAGATAAAAACATCACTAACAGGCTGATGCATTCCATAAACACATACCTAAGAGAGCTGCAGCTCTGCAAACAATCTGCCTATGACTGACAAAACATTTATTAAATCAAACAAGGGTTTTTTCGCACTTCCAAAACAATAGAAGTGAGAGGGGAGAGGATGAAGGGAGGCACCTGAGCCAAGTTGTGTCAGACAAGGATATCAAAAATACACAAGCCATAAGACCCTCTAAATGTTATTTTTCCTGATGTTCTAATGACTCTTTTTGCTTTCACACAGGCATGAAAACTGATGGCAGCAAAACTCTCTTGTCCACTAATTGTTTCTCAAGATAAGATGCACACTGGGCAGTTCTTAGTTCACTCCTCACTACTCTGAAGTGTCTGACAGTAGCAGGAAATATCTGTGCACTTCCAAGAGGGAAAAGCAGAGTTTAGACAAACTAAAAAGCCTTTGGGAAAATGGAATGGGTGAAAACCCGGACTGGATCACAGCTGGAATAAAGAATGGGGGAACACCCAGACTGGATAATAATCAGAATATAGAATGAGGGAAAACCTGGAGAGGATCAAGATATGGAATGGGGAGGGGGGGAAACCCAGGCTGGATCAGAGCCTTAATAGACTATAGACTATAGACTATAGACTATAGAATATAGAATGGGGGAAAACCCAGACTGGATTGAGCCTGGGATCTGGAATGGAGGAGAATCTAGACTGGATCAGGACTGGGATACTGAGTGGGGGAAGACCTGGACTGTATTTGGGTTGGAATAAGGAATGGGGGAAGAGCTCAGTTCAGCCCCTCAAGCACCAGGGAAGGGAATTAAAGTGTTCAAAAAGTGCCCCAGCAAAGCATAACCAGAGCACCAAGGCTGATGAGGAGCACTCAGATGGTTTTGTGTCATCCCAGCTCAGGCAAAATGGTAAATGAATGATGACAGTTCTGTATCTTGTAGCTTAGAAATTGCTTCTGTCTATAAAGTACCTCCACCACATGGTCAGTTCTGTAGGAGAGACATGTTTTTGGACCATGTTAAATCTACGGGAGCGATGCAGATTCTGTCAAAACAAGGAAACCTTTTGCCTGTACTACAGCAGTGAAACAATTTCTGAAACACCATCTGAAGCAGGAGGCTCCAGCTCATCAAACCTACATCATATGCATGACTACTCCCCAGAAAAACAGAAAATTAGCCCGTGGCTATGAAGAAAGTATAAGATGGCAAAGGCAGATTTTCTCCTTTTACTCGCAACCTGACTTGTGGTGGGAAGACAAAGGAGCTGTTGAAAGGACCATACAGGTTCATAGGCCACAGTCTAAAAGAATCCAACCCAGGGCTGCAGATAAAATACAATCTCTCTCACTGCTTAATAAATTTGTCTCTCCCAACTGGATAAATTTGGTTACCTGCAGGAGGACTTGCTTTGACAGCCTTTGGAATTAGCTCTGCTGGGAAAGCTGCAGCAGGAACTGTCCATTGCTGAAATGGATACTGTAATAGGGAGTGACATCTGATATTTTTGGCACAAAAATGGTACTTAGTTATTTCAAGCTATCATATTGCACCATGCAATGGCAGAGGGAGCCAAGATGATAAAATACCAGCTACAAATTCTGAGGCTTATTCTCTCCATCTATTTTTAGGTATTGAGGTTGCTATCAGCTCTTATACCATTACTGGAGGAGAGAACATGACAGACCAACAATTCAGTGCAGGGACTTAGAGCAGCCTGTCAAGCTCAGATTGTCAGAAAGACCCAGTTTGTTGGTATTCAAATTATTGGCAAGTTAGATGACCTGAATGTAGCTCAAAAGGCAAAAAAAAAAAAAAAGAAAGGAAATCACCTACTTTAATAACCAAAGGAAAGTCGTGGCAAGAGAGGTTTGTAGGAAAGTAAACACTCATGGAATTATGTTCTCCCTCTCTACAGTTACCAGAAGCAAATCAAACTCATATTCAGGATATTGAATTCCAGCCTGATACCCATCTGTACAGACTTTCCTCAGATGGAAAATAAATAGCTGAAAAGGGACTCTGGAATTCTGTTTCAGCAGGTTCCAAATCAGACCATTTCATAATTGGATCTCTGACACTTGTGATCAGCTGTGGCACTTACAGCAGATTCTCAAAACACACACATTTTTTAGGGAACAAGAAGAAAACCTTTTCAGAGGTTAGCAATAAAATAAAAGAGAGGAAATGGTTCTCAACCTACCTCAAAAATTGTACATATTAAAAAGTTCTGGCTACACCTCAGCACGAGTACACATAACCTTTAATCCTTTCATTGTTAAGATTTGGCTGTTAAGAGAGTGCCATTATCTGTCTTTTATAGGTAGGGAACAGCACACAGAGAGCCTGACTAACTTGTTCAGTGTCATAAAGGGATCACGTAGTAGAGCTGAGAATTAAACTTTGTTCTCATTGCTCTCCAATAAATGCCATTGTTCGTGAGTTCTGGAAATAAAACCCATTTAACAGGGGAAAAGAGGAGGCAAGGGAAGTGTTTGATCATAAAGAATTGTAAGTGTTAGGAGGAACAAAACCCAATGCAATTTAACGTGGGGAAACTGCTATAAGGGACTTTTAAACAAACAAATTAATCCGACCACAAAAAAATCAAACCAACAACCAAAACCTTAGAGGGAGGACTATATCTAATTCTATATTTAAATGGGAAAACAGAATATGTTTTTAATGTGAAACAGAAAATCAAACATGATTCATTCCCAGATAATGGTGACAATGATATCAGACTGTATCATCAGGTCTTCACAGCATTTAAAGGGGAGCTCTTCTGCTTCAAATTTGTTACCTGTTCTATAATGTTCAAAATGACCACAGAATTCCACCCTGCCTGCATTTGTTTTGTTACCATTTCTATGATGATAAAAACTAATCAGTTAAGAGACGCTCTGTGAGAATGCAAGGTTAAAGGGAGTGTTTTTCAACTTGAAATAATCAATAATTTAGTTTTGATCAATTCTAATTTCTATGCAAATCAATTCCATAACCATGACCCGCTCTATTAACCGAAGTGCACATAGACTGAACTTCATCACACAAGGAGTCCAAATGAAAGTCAGGCCTGGAACTTGATCCTAAAGGGAAAAATTACCTGTGATGGTCAAAATGATGTGATGGTTGGACTCAGTCACTTAAATACCCCCCGTGGGGCCCACTGACAGCCTTAGAAACACTGAGGTCTCCAGTGGTCTCCAAATATCTAAGGAGCAGCTGAACAGCACGGGGGGGTGAGGTGCTTTTGATATCTGGAGCACTTTTTCATCAGGAAAATATGGAAATTTCCACAAGAACAGTGTTATCCAGTGTGTATTTATTTATGCACACCACATATTCATGCCTGTCAGGGATGTCTGCAGGAAGATTTACTGTCGTGGATATACTACGGAGTCCCTTCAAATGAGGCCTCTTTTACTGGGGTTGAAACACAAACAGCAAAGCTTCTCATGCTTTAAAATCATCCCCATTAGCACGACCTTCTTAAGCAGTTAATTCCTGCTCTGGGCTGTATTTGTAGCAGGGCTGGTATGTGGCTTAAGGTGAAGAAAATACTCTAGAAATCTACAATCTGGCCTGTCTTCAGTTTTTCCTTCCAGCAAATATTTTCTGTTTGCTCCTTCATTACTCCTCAGTTGTACTCTCTGCTGTAACATAATTCACATGGAATGGTTTATGTCTGTTGTCATCTTGGAAGATGACAATTAAAACCTTTCTCTGCTCCTAAATGCTGCCACTGTTGTGTGTTCACCAAACAATCGTTGCAAATGAACCACGAGGAAGGAACACACACATACAGAAGGGAAATGAACACAGATAAAAAAAAATAGCCTGTGCACTCTCCTCCTTAAATCACAATAAAGATCATAAAACCCCCCTCAAAAACAAGGGAATAATCCTGAATAGCTGGGAGCTTACACTGACAAAATGCATGAAATCTTCCTTCTGGTGTTTCCTTCCTCTCCTTTAATTTAGTTGTAAACCAGCTTGGAATAAATTCTAGAGTCTCCAAATACACATTAAAATGAGTGTGACACAGGGAAAAATCTGCTTAGAAATAATCTGCATGTAAGGCTGCATTGTTCAAAGAGGAATTTTCCCAAGCAATACTCTGACTACAAGTCCCCATGAGAGAGACTCTGCTCATCATCTAAAAGGCTGTAATTAATTGGGAAAAAAATAACTCAAGGCGATTACTGGGAAACACATGGGAGGTGAGATAGACTATTACATTTATTTCCAAGAGGAGATGTGGAAAGTATTACATTTCCCTCTCCAAATAACCTTAGTTAATATACATTGATCAACTACTGCCTCAGATATAAGCATGGCTTATCAGTTTATCAACATCTCAAGGTTTTGTGCCAATTGTGCTGACATGTTCTCAATAAATATAATAATAGCAAAAGGACAAAAAAAACACTAAATGGGAAGATCCATCTTTCAGGGCCTACTACCACCTCAGCAGATCAATACATGTCACAACCTTCTCATCATTTGGAAAACAGAAATCCTTTTATGGCAATAAAGCTTTAGTATTTTAGTTATTAATTTAGATCAGTCATGACAGACCCAGGAAATTTCAGAGTGGCACAGAAAAAAACCAAAAAATTAATTCAAAATAATCAAGAAAAACAGGTGATTCCAAGGGAAGCTCCCACCTATTATGTGGGTTTGAGGTTTATGCCCAGATTTTCAATGCCTTTTTAAGGAGGCAGGCTCTGATTTTACCTTGGGATGGAATTCTGTAAAATAAATAAAATAAAACTAATGTGCTGTTTCATGTTGCTGTCAATGAGAGAATAACCAAATCCTGCCTTCTGGAATTGGAAGGTGAGAATTGACACAGCCAATAATACACTACTGCCAAACAGAGGCCAGAATGTTGCTGCTGTCAGCCAGGAGCAAGAGTGGGGGTTACAACACAAAGTAGTGAAGGTTTTACAGCTTTTTACTAATTTTGGAATCCCAAATTGTCTTTTCTCAAAGGCAAAGAGAACTAGTTTTAAGTGAGAGAGCTGGTACTCCTGGAGGTTTAAATACATCTGGTAGAACTGGAAGTTATTATTATTACACCTGTAGCAATCTATAGCCACTGACAAATAAAATCCAGATCATCTTGACTTTTAACACTGTAGCTCACTCAGCATTTTTATAGAGTGATAAATGAAACATTTCTCCTTTAAAGATAAATTTAACTATCAGACTTGATGATCTTAAAGATCTCTTCCACACTAAACACCTCTGTGATTCTCTGAACCTATAAAATTTACCCCATTTTCCTGATTAGAGGAAACATTGACAGCTACTGTCTGCTTGTGCTAAACAGAGATTAAGGCACTCCTGTCATCATTTGTCAATTCACACAGAATATCAACCAGGTTTTAAAAGCTCCATATGTGCCACTCCCTGTGAGCCTCTGGACTGCTGCTTCCTCTGGGAAGGCTGGATGTAAAAGCTTAGATGTAAAAATCATATATGGAAGGCTACGATATAAAAATTATATATAGATTGTGTATGTTCATGAAAAAAAGATGGCATCAAACACAGGCAACTTCACTCTCACCCAAGGCTTGGAATTTATACAGGGCATATTTCAGGGGAAGGCTGTGGTTGTAGTTCATGTTTGGCTGCAGGAGCACAATTCTAATTCTTGGCACGGGGAGGGAAGTGTCATGTCAGACAAAGCTCAGGTGTCCACTGGGTCTGCACCCCCTTCAGCTCCAGGTTGGCAGCAGAGGGACAGAGGGGGATGTGACCACGTTAGCAGGACCTGAGGGAGGGGAGCTGGAGGAGGAGGAAGAGGAAGAGGAGGAGGAGGAGGAGGAAGAGGAAGAGGAGGAGGAGAAGGAGGAGGAGAGGAGTTGGCTGGGCAGGGAGGAGGGATGGGGAGAAAGGGCCAAGCACATCAGAAGTGAGAAAAGTGGAGAAAAAGGATGGGCAGAGAATAAAAGTTTGGGCAGGGAATGGGAAGCGAACAAGACAATTAAAATTAAAGAGCCACCGGGTGTCCCTTAGGGATATTTGCTTTTTGGAGAAGAGAGGGAGTGGATGCACATTTATTTAAAAAGTTCTCAGGTTCTTTTAAGGTAAACCTGGATGGCTCTTGGCTGGTTGCCATGTCACTGCAATGATTCCTCCCCCAGAGTAATGACATCAGGACATGCATGACGGGTTCCACCTGATGTCATCGTCTGTGGCTTCCAGCCATGTGGCTCTCCAGAAGTGCAAAGCCAAAATTTGTGGAAGGTTATTCAGAGAGCAGAGCAAGAGACATTTACCTCGAGTATGAGACATTATCTCCTTCCACCCATAAGTACACACATCTCAAGGTGAATAAAGCCTTAAAATTCAACACACGGGTGTCTTGGGTTCATTAACACACAGAACAAGAGTAACAAACAGGAATTTTAGATTCAGGTTCCCTTGGACAGCCTTGGTACCAAAGTGATGAAAAATTTGGGTTGGGGATGTTTCTCCAGTGACCTGGAACTGGACAGAAAGAAAACTGTCTGGAATTGCTGACAGACAGAAAATGATCTGAGCACAGAGACGAAAGTGCAGATGAACAATGACCCCTCTGCACCACTTCACTGTGACCTTACTCTTGCCTGTAACGACCACTGGAAGGGAGTCAAGAGCAAGTCACTGGTGTTGGAACATACAATACACTGAGCACGCAAGGGCGACCTGGATTTTGGAGATGGGTGTTCCTCCACTTCATTACAAGGGTGAACATCAGTCTTCCTTCAAAGACATACTCTTTTATTAAAAAGAAGTCCTTTGAAAGTGTAGGTTCACCCATTATTCAGTCCAAAATACTTCTGGAAAGTATTTTCCCTGTGTTCAGATAGAGGTGGATAAAACATCCATCCACAATCGAGGGCATCTTCATGCAGAGATAATGGAACAAGGAACCCAAGGGCTGCCTTTCCCCTGCACTTCTTATCAGTGGTCCTGCAGCTGTTCTTGAGAATAAAAAATAAAAAAAAAAAATTAAAAAAGAAGGGAAGTAAAAAAAAAGTTACTTTGCTTTGAGTATTAAACACTGCACATTCTTTGCAGCTTTATACTCAGCCTAGTACTTTCTGTTTCTTTCAGTTTGATAAAACTTTGGTGTATAATGAAGCGCCCCACGGTGTCACCCCAGTTTTCAGAGGTCTGGAAAACACTGGCATGTGCCTCTTGGGGAATTTTTAAATTGCCTTCCAATCTTTTGTCAGAAGTTGTATGCCCTGTACCTCTGAAAAGAATTTCTTTGCAGTATAAAAGATCATTTCTTAGCAAATAATAGTATCTATAATGTCATTTAATTTTCTTTCAAGAAGGGTCCTCCCCTCCAGTTTAGCTTTTGTTTAGTTTCTTAGAACTGCACTTTAAGCTTTTCAGATTTGCAGATGTACACTTCTGAAAGGCTGGTTCATTGAATTCTTTTCTCTCTCAATCATTTCATCAACTGATCATACAATGACATATAATGAAACCCAGATTTAGAGGAACAAATGAAAACAACCCATAAAAATACAAAACTGAGAGCCAAGAGCCAAATAAACCCATTTTTCAGTTCAAGAGAAAGCAGTATGTCGAGCTTTTATAATATTTCATAGTTCTCTTTGCCAAAGGACAGGAGATTAATCTTAAGGGAGCAAATGACCAACCCCACCGGCTGTTCTCTGAGGCTGGATAACCCTGGGAAAAGGGTCCCAAACACAATGCAGAGCTGATCTGCCTCATTCAACACACTAATGCAGGCCACTGGAAGGTGTCACAATCACAGAGTTTCCCCCAAATAATGACAAGCAACTCTCCTCAATATTTTTGTCAGTCCTCTAAAAATTTGTGTACACAGTTAATTTTCAGTAGTTTCACAAAAATCCCAAACTAACTGACTCCTTTCAGTGGTTTCTTAATTAAACTATCAGGATGGCATACAGAATATTTGAGCTAATTTTAGGACATGTTCAGAGTGCTTCTATTGAATTTCATTAAAACTCACTGCAGGTGCATTAAAACTTTGCAATTTCACTTTTACCTACCTATTTTTTTTATTTTTTTTTTTTTCTGTGCATGATGTTTCAGGGGCACATTAGAAACACACCAAATCATGAAAGACCATTCAGGAAAACGAAGCTTTCCCAGTGCTGAGCAATTAAAGCTCTGCAGGCTTCCATAGCTCCGTACAGAGCTCAATCCTCATGGAAATTTTAAAGTAAAGAGAAAATAAAATCTGTTTACCACCACTGCAGAAAGTCTTCATCAGCTTTGTGTTCTTGACTCTATTGCCAGGAAATCATTAGAAACCTGAACATGCAATGAGGGAGGGTGGGCTCATGGTCAGTTTGGCCACAGCACTCAGGAGATAATGCTCCACATTCAAGGGGCTGCCATGTGCTTTGAGGTGGACCTTTCCTCTCTCTATCCTTGGTTTTAGTTGTAAAAGTAAGAATGATAATACCTTGAAATGAAATGAAAATAAAACAACCATCATGCCTTCGATATATTTGTAGTATATCTAAAACAACTTGCATGTTTACTAAAAGGAGGTAACACCTTGAGGAATGAGTTCTAGTCAGACAAAATAAATACCAAAGAACACGACCAGTTTATCATTACCCTGAGAAACTGGATGCCATAAATGCACTTATTATGAAGCATCTTTTATGTCTTCCTGGAGCTTTCTCGAGCTTTGGTCTTGGCAACTCCCCCAAATGAAACTCCAGGCCGAGCAAAAGGCAGTGCATAAAGTTAATATAGTTTAGTGTCTTGCAACATACGAAAAAGTCAACGAATTTTCTTTCACAGGTTTTCATTTCTCCATGTCTAAATGAAACTTCCAACACACTGCGTGCTGCACAGAGCCTGGAGCTTCCCCAATACACCTATTTCCACGGGAAGGAGCAATTGTTTCTCAGGAAATCCTTGTGAAGCCAACAGAGAGAGAGTGGGGATGACTTTGGTAAGGGCACTCCAGGTGGAACCCAGCCCTTGTTGCTGTGTCCTGCTTTGCATTCTTGTGTCACATGAGAAGTTCCTAACCCAGGTATGTTGCCAAAATATGCAACCACGACAAAAACAAACAAATCCTTTGCTTCTCCCCCACACAGCAGGTTTTGGCAGACCCCAAATCAAAGAATGAACAGAAGTTAATACAAATCTGCCTTGGGGTGTTTTGTCCCTTGCAGTCATTTCCACCACAACATGCAAAGTCACCCATTCCATGAGCTACAGCTCCTTCCCTGCAGCTGCCCAGTGTTCTCAGAGCTGCTCTGCTCCAGGAGAAGACACTCATTACCAGCAGACATCACTGCTTCTGGTTGCCCACGGGGTTATTCAGAGGCTGTTTTGGATTCATCTACAATGATTCTCTGCAAGATCAGAAGCAGGACCACCGACAGCACGGCAGGGGAGAGCAAAGGTGATGCAGTGCAGAAGGTGCAGCTTCCTTGAGAGGGGCAGAGGAGGGGCAGGCACTGATCTCTGCTCTGTGGGGACCAGGGACAGCACCCAGGGAATGGCCTGGAGTTGTGTCAGGGCAGGGTCAGGTTGGTTCTCAGGGAAAGGCTCTTCTCCCGGAGGGTGGTGGGCACTGAACAGGCTCCCCAGAGCAGTGGGCACAACACCAAGGCTGCCAGAGCTTCAGGAGTGTTTGGATGATCCTCTCAGGGACAAGGTGGGACTCTTGGAGATGGTCCTGAGCAGGGTTGAGGGTTGGACTCGATGGTCCTCGTGGGTCCCTTCCAACTCAGCACATTCTGTGAGTCTGTGGTTGATGGTGGCCAAGTGGTTGGTAAAGCAGCAACGTGACAATGATGGAAGACACGAGCACCTTTGCACTCACACAGAGAGGGACAACCAGAATCATGGAAAGCAGCCCCCTCCTTTCTCCCTGAGCCTCCACAGACCAGCACACCAAACGCCACCAAAATTGCCAAACAAGGCTCTGCAGATGGGAGCAAACTTGCCCTGGCACAGGGGTGGCAGCACAAGAATGTGACGGTGCAAAGGAACATCCACAAACCTGCCTCATTTGTGGAAGCCACTGCCACCCAGCTGAGCCAGTAGTGAGCACTGGTTGTGGAAAAGGCTGGGCCAACAAAATGGCAAAAGATGTTCTGCTTTAAATTGGTCCAGCAGAGAAGGGAAGAGAGTGCCCAGACAACAAAGGAACCCATGGATTAGTCACACGCTTTGTTCGAGCGATGCCTCTGCTCAGTTAAACTTGCCCTCCCTGACCTGCCTTCAAGATGTGTTATCATATTTTCTCTGAGTATTATTCTGGAAAAAAAAACGAAAAAAACAAAACCAAAAAAACCAAACAAGACAAGCAATTCTTTTTTATTGATTTCTTCTGCCAGGTTTCTTGATGCAGAAGTACATTTTATGATCAAACTTCAGTCTGTACTTTTATGGTAGTAAACAATATACAGTGCATTTTTTTTACTGGTTTTTTAAAGAAGCGTGTGTGCACAAGTGGTGAAGGAGGTAGAAGAAATGGGTTGTTTGAAATGATTCAAAGTTTAATCCCCTCTATATTTCCTATTCTGTTCCTTCAACCCACATAACAGTAACCATCACTAGAGGTATTGCCCAGAAGGCAAAAAAAAAAAAAAAAGGGGGAAATCAACTTCTTCAAAACTTTCCTTCCTAATTGCCAATTAAATATTAATTAATTCTTCCTTAATACATATATCTGCAATGCAGCTGAATGCCACCAGAGCATGAGTCACAGCTCTCTGATCACTGACTAATGAAGTCACCACTGTGTCAGCCTGCACACACGTGCATGCAAAAGTTTCCAGCTGCTGAATTGAATTCAGAGTGCATTTGTCCCTTCTTGAAAACCTGCAAATGACCTTCCCATCCTGCCCTTGAGGAGCTCTGCAGACATTCCCGTGTCTCTGGTGCTAAATGAGGGGTGTGACTCTCTGGGGGAGCTTTGCAGGAGAAGGTCATGTGGTTTCTCACCCAACTTTGAAAGAAAAGCACTGGCTAGACCCCAAAAAGGTGCAGCAGGTACCTCCTCTGCCACCTTCCACTACAGACAGGTCTGCTGCCCCCCAGAAGAATGCTCAAGAGACTTATTTAAAGAAACAAAAGGAGAAATTTGCTCTTCTTGTAGGTGCTGATCATAGGTACCACAAGGGACTTGAAAATAGTTAATGCCTACTGACATATTCATAAAATAAAGCTAAAAGAGGGTGATTCTACTGCAATTCCATCTTGGGTTTTGTCAGAGAATAGGCAAGCGTGGCAGGAAGGATCCCATGCAGCAGCTGACTGCTCCAGAATGGGCAATCACGGCGCTCATCCATCATTTACAAGTTACTGCACCAGTTCACGCACAGCTCCCTCCGACAGTTTTCACCCCAGCAGGCAGAGCAAAGCTGAGAGAGGGCTTTCTGTCCTTCACTAAAGGATGATGGTCATCAGCTGTTTGTCTGGAAATTCTTAACAGAAACACAAAATTTTAGAGACACCAAAACCCTCCAGAATTTTGTAAGCGCCACAGAATCATTTGAAGACCACAAAATTCTTTTACCATTGTATGTGGTGGTGGTGGGGAAAGCAAAGAACTCGTTCAGACTGAAAAAGGGAGAAATTACAAAGCAAGATGTGAAACCAGATATTTTTCTATACACAAACCCAATACAAATGCATTAAATAATCATTTTATCCAAGTTGATCTGCTTTTTAAGGAGAATCCTGAATATCCTTTTCGGGGAAATATGAATTAAACCCCTGATTATTTTAATGCTGGATTCTTCACTTGAGGGTGTCAAGAAACAAGAAGCCCCACCTGGTGCTGGTTGTACACCTTGTCATTAGGGTGACACAGAAACAGTGAGGAGAGTGTTTAATGCCTTTGCTCTGGAATGGAAAAACATGGATTTCCTCTACCAAATATCCTGGGAAAAGAAGCATCGTGTTGTCAGCTATTGAGTAACTCAATCAATATGCAGCACTAAAGAAAGCTGAAGCAAAAATACTGTTCCCTCAGCAGGTATGAAAGGCAAGAGTTCAGCTTTACTGGTTCTTCAGGGGGGGAGATGCAGCAGGTTTAGTTTCTCTTTTCAGGAAAAAGACTGTCACAATAATGACTGGCCTCAGCAGAAGCCTTTGTGTACATAACAGAGAAAATCAGGCAAAAGCCTTACCCATCAAAAATGTGACTTGGAGAGTCCTCCCTTCTCTAGCTTAAAGAAAAAACAGCCCTGTGTTTCTGTAGAGAAAAGAACATGCCTCAATATATTCATGGTTTAAGGATGTTTAGAAAAGTTGTAAATATGCTACGAATACTGAGAAAAAATATTATTATTTGTTTATGATATTTTGCTAGCTTGAAATTTGCATTTAATGTCATTTAAACAATACAGAAGGAAATGGGGGTGTCAGTTTTCATGCTTTTCTAGTTGTTAAATACACATAGAATATTATAAATGTTATGTTTTCTACCTTTTCTCCATCACAAATGCAGTAGCTACCTGATTTCTTAGATCAAATCACAGGTATTTCCATGACAGGTGCTTTGTTGAGTCTTCTGTTCAATTCTGCTTTTAGAATGTTTTTATCTTCAATACATATACATACACACACACACACACACACATATATATATGCACACACACAGGTTTCCTAGATCAGGGATCTCTATCTCAGGCACTGAGCCCTTGCCAAGGAACTGCAACCCAGCAAACAGTAAGACAAAAATCTATTCCTGCTGCCAAAACTCTCAATTTCAGGACATGTGGAGCAGATAAGGGAGAAGCAGAGAAGGCTGAGATCGCTTACAGCTTCCCACTCATCAGAGAGATGTAGTCACTTCAGTGCAGGGTCTCCAAGGGAAAACATTCCCATTGTCATGAGATATCCAGTAAAATTCAGAGAGTTCACAGCAGCCTTTTTCTCGAGGCAGGACTGAGTTCTTGGCTCTCCTGCCACTCCAGTGGAGCATTTGCTGCTCGTGGAACACATTTCCTGCCCGTGTAGCAACTCTGGGTCCTGTCATTAAATGGCACCACAGCTTGACTTGGGTTTGGGTTTTGGTGCTTTTCCAAGCATTTTCACATGGAGAGAAGAATTCAGGGTACCTGCTTCCCACCTTCCTGCTGACCACCAGGGCCAGGCACTGGTGCTTTGGGCCGGCACTCGAGGGTAAGCACTGCTGGTTCCCCCCTGGGCAAGCAGGCAGAGAACATTCAGCACACACCAGGTCATGGCACTTTTCCCACAGGACTCTGCCTTTGGACAAAATTAGCAAAAGTCCTGGAGAATCAACAACCTGTTCCACTGCAGCAGTGACTTCAAAGGCAGGACGAGGGACAGGGCTGTCTCTGGCTGGCACAACGAGCAGCTCCTCAAACAACTGCCCTTGCTCCTGGCTTGCAAAGTGCAACATCTCTGCCAGCCAGCAATAAAATCAGCTCCTCCCTCCAAACCAACATCTTTTTGTCCTCCACAGAGTCACAAACCAGGGCCAGACTCAAGAGATGGGGCTGCAGCAAACCTGGGAGTTCATTTGCCCCGGTGGCCACAGGAGCCACCCTGCTGGGTGGAGAGCTCCTGCCCACCTGGAGAACCTGCAGCTCAGCCAGGGCTCCCACCCCCTCTGTCAGCACAGCTTTCAAGCCCAGTGGTGACTCAGCCTGGGGGGCCACTCGACCTGCCCTCCACCCAAGTTATTTGTTGATGAAAATGAAGATCCAGATCACTGGAGACTGCCCAGTGGAAGGTGCAGCAGTTTGGAAAGGCAGAAAACAAGCCCAATGCAAGCGGAGGTTAATTCAATATATACAAGAAAGAGCAATAGGATTAGATGTGATGTATGTGCCAAGAGGCCTTCTGCAGGCAAGGGAAAAAAGAGAATAAGGTTAACATCTTTGATTTTTCCCCTCCCCCCCTTCAAGGGCTGAGAGGAGTCTTCATAGCAGCAAGGTCAATTCTAACCTTATTTCCTTATTTCTCACAGTTATTTCATTACCTTCATCTGCATTTTTTTAAACTTCACAACAAAATGTTGTTTTGTTTGGTTTTTTTCCAGCAATCTCTGCAATCTGGTATCAGTGAGATATGATGGCAGCCCATTTTAAATAATTAACAAGCATGAGATGTACAAAGAAACCTCTTTAAACAATAGCCACCTGCAAGAGATATTCAAAGAGAATGCACCGTTTTCTTCTTGAAATGATTGCTGCCTCTCATGAAAACATTAACATTTTGCACATTAAAAAAAAAAAAGATGTAATTAGCAAGAACTTTCTCTATTTCTGTTCTCATTATTGCTGATTACCAGAAATTATCAGGGAAATAATGCCTGCTTTCTCTTCTTATGATCAATTTATTCACCCTCCTTCTGATTTCTCTGGTGAAGAACTGCAATGTGGGCTCTTGTGTCTGTGACACTTTGTAAGGGGAAGAAAATGGGGGGGAGGGAGGGGAGAGAAACTAAACAGCAACTCTGTGTGAGGTGTCAGAAAGTATTTAGATTATCAGTGCCAACCTGGAATTTCACTTCCAGCCCTACAATATTCTTTTGCATTTCATTAAAAATCACAGCTCCCAGAATCATCTGATTAATCCAGACTTCACCTATTAATTATAACAATAAATAAAACCATCTTCTCATACAGCAAAAAGGTTAAAAGCACTTTCTCAATATAAGTCTGAAATTACTAAAAGGCTTAAAAGCTCCTCATAAAGCCATCCCCCCAAAAAAAACCACTTTAAAAGAGAGACCCCCTAATCTCACAGTTCCAAAGACACCCCTAATTTTGGGGTGCTAACATTCCTCTCTCAATAGTAGGGTGAGACTGTTACCATGGCAGCTGGAGGAGACGATGGGAGTTGCTTCCACTTGAATACCAAAGCACAGCCAAGTTTTGAGCAGTTGCAGCAAAATGTATCTGGGAACTCTGTTGGAAAAAGGAAAAAAAACTACCCAAGAAACCTGTGCCGGGTTCTACATTGCCAGAGCAATCGCTATTACTATCCAAGGACCCAATTTAAATCTCTTTGGCAAACACCTCTGCAAGCTGCACTCAATTCCTGCATTGTTGCACAGACACCTCTGTGTTTTTTGGGGGGGTGGGAAGGGTTTCTCTTGCTTGAACCACCTAACCCCCTGTTGGTGAGGGCACAAGTGAGCAGGCTCACCTCCTGCCTGGGAGGACACCCCCAGATCCCCTCCAGGGAGCTCTTCCCCGAAGGCACAACTGCAGTTCCCGTATTTAAGACCAGGCAAAATGATTAGCTTTTCAAAATGGAGAAAAAAAAATAAAATAAAAAATACTGTTCTCAGCCTGAGACTTTGCATTTTAAGCTTTAGCCTGGAGCAAATTATTAAGGCAGAATTACTGTCTAAATCCCTGGAAATAGGGGTTTATAGTGAAAATACTGACAGATCCATAACTATAGCCATGCAAATACAGCAGATAAAAATATGTATAAATGATAATGTAATTTAATGGCTTAAAG
This sequence comes from Formicarius rufipectus, assembly GCA_013399695.1. Classification (NCBI taxonomy): domain Eukaryota; kingdom Metazoa; phylum Chordata; class Aves; order Passeriformes; family Formicariidae; genus Formicarius; species Formicarius rufipectus. The sequence continues at coordinate 2,836,549 of VXAU01011327.1, forward strand.
AATTTTTACTGGGGAGGAGGGGAACGTCTGCTTTATTTTGACAGTGTAAAATGTCAGAGCAGAATCCAGGGATGTAGCAGAGTCACACTCTATACTTCTTGGGGCTTATTTGACAAGAACAATTTCAATGTTCTATTTAACGCACTTACGACAGATTTAAGAGATGAATTGATGCCTGAGAGACAGTGTGGCGAGAACCAGGGGAACATATTTCCTTGCTCTGGGAGCAGCTACAGGCCAGTTCAGTGCTGAAAGGCACAGTGAGAGGCAGCAGAGGAAATCTGCAGAGAGTATTCTCTCCGTGGAAGTGGAAGGGGAAAGCTGGATATTTATTAAACCATAATGTCACCAGGTTACGCTTTGAAGTACCTCAGAGGCACTGACTCCTCAAAGTCTGTGGATACAAGAGCAGGATCAAAGTCTTTCTGGAAAAGCTGGCTTGCTAAGAGAAGCAAACATTACTGTACGACTCCAGATGTCACTTTTAGTCAAATATATTATTTCATTGATCTCCTCTAATAGGAGTAAAATCGAGCAAACTGCTCTGTAAAAATGAACCCTCACTTAATAACAGCGGAATGAAGTAGGGCATCGTTCTGGAAGTCTTATTTTGGTGTCATTTTCCATGCTCAGTAAACAGTCTCAGCCATGCTGAAACCTGCAGGTCTAACTCCATCAGTGGACACAGGAGCTTTGGGACAGAAACACCTCCATAAAGGACATTGCACTGGACATTTGTAAAACATAATGGCAGCAAAAAGCCCTACGCAAGAAACCCTGTGTAAAACAACTTCAAAGGCAATCATGCCAGCTTCCAATGGTTCGCCAGGAAGAAATCTTCTGACCTGGGCTTCATCAACCATGAAGACATCTCCCACTGGTTTTCAACACAAGTGAACTGGTGACAGGTGTTTCTGCAACTCCCATGCTCTTGGCAAGAGCTGATTCCAGGTACAACTCCAGCACCCTCCTTCACTCATCATTTAGATTGCATGATTAACTTGCTTTTTCCAAAGTTATTGCCTTGAGCTCTAGGCATGGACTACTCCCATGAGGAGCTGCACCTTGTTCAGTGCTGGCCCATGTTTCCACTTCTTTGGGCTGAGAATTCCTAGTGAAGCTGGATCTGTGTGTTGCGTAACTTGGCCAATATGGTACTGGCATCCAAGGCTTGGCACCTGCAAGATTTCCTGCTGGGGGAGTTCAACCATGTGTCTTCAACCATGAAGACATCTCCCACTGGTTTTCTGCAGAGGTCAGCTGGTGACTTGCTCCTAGAGAATCATGAGCTTGAGCTGAGAAACTCCATTTATTTGGGAGGATGTAAAAAAAATCTCTGGGATCTCAATAAACCAGCCAGCAGTGAAAAACCTGTTTTCTGGGCTTGCAGAAGGAATAGAATTTGCATCGCTGTGCATTTTGAATGGTTTGGTCTAAGTTATTTGCCATGGCAAAGGAAACATTCTTGCTCTGTAGTGAAGCAGCTACAGATAGCAAAATGTTCAGTGTGGTGCATCCCTGAGACTCAGCACAGGACTGGCACCAGCAGGGGTTTAAATCAGGACAGAGTCCTATGGGGATGGGGAACTGAAAGGCACGTTGTCCTCTTCCAGGGCTCTCAAAGAAGGGAGAAAGGAGTGACACTTGCTGTTGGAACAGCATTTTGGGTATTTCTAAGAGAAGTAAGCATAATGACGTTATCCTGCACCAAATCTTTCTCTTTTTTTTTTTTTTTTTTTTTTTTTTTTTTTTTTTTTTTTTTTTTTTTTTTTTTTTTTTTTTTTTTTTTNTTTTTTTTTTTGTTTTTTTTTTTGTTTGTTTGTTTTTGTTTTTGTTTTTGTTTTCCACCCTCTCCCTATCAACTTTATGGTCAGTTATCCAGCTTTGATGAATTTAAGAGAAAAAATGGAAATTATTTATCGATTTCTCCCCACCTCCATCCCTCTCTCTCTTACTGGCTATTCCCACTAACATTTAACTTTACCCACTAACGTTACAGTCAATATTTATACCATTTGAAAAGAAAAGAGGGCGTGTCTGCCAATATAAAGTCAAACCAGGAATTCTCACAAATCCTGTCAATACTCAGGGAGCTAAAGTCGGAAGCAAGAAAAAAATCACCATTACTTTTTTTTTTTTTTTTAATTTCCATATGACTCTATTTTATCAAAAGCCTCTCCCCTAAGTGATCAAAATAATGGGAGGCATTTAGAGCAGGGACCATGTGGCAGTTTACAAAGCATTGGTTGTTCCCACTGATGTGTGCATGGCAAGTGGCCAGAGCACTGCTCACAGGCATATGCTTATTTATTTGCACGAAGCAGCCACTGGCCCAGCCTCTCTCTGCGTTCCTTCAGAAACACAACAAGCTCCAGAACCAGAAAGGACCACAAGTGCAGGGAGCAATTAATGCACACGACTCAAACCAGCGTGTGGAACCACCAGCATCCCCAGTCCCAGAGTGATTGGCTAAATTCCCTTTCACTATCAGTCAACAAATCCCCAAGGACTGGCTCAAACTTAATGGACTGGAACATGTTTGACTCCTTTGTTTAATCACATCTGAAGCGGCGTCTTCTGGAGTGACACATCAGCTGAAAGAGTTTAACTGTTGTTCTCAAAACAACATTGATCCATGTTTTCTTTAAAAGGCTGAAAGATGTGCCTGTCTGTGTGAGGAAAAAGTGAGGGAGTGAAGCCCATGTTAGTGGGGAGAACAACAGGGTAAATTTATTTTGGTGGGAGTGAAATTCGCTTTAAAATGGATTTCGTAGTTTCAACTCTTTCCATGAATTTAGATTGTTTATGCCTTGCCAAGTGCCACAAAACTAAACCTTAGCTGCCCCTGGAATGTTTGGAGCCAAACAAAATATTCCATTTTGAATGAAAAGCACAGCAGAGAATATTCAAAAGAAATCTGTGGCTGGTTCTTCCCCATTATCCAAATCACACAGCCTTTGTTTGCAGTTCCCAAAGTGACCCTGCAACTCCTGCCTCCTCGAGTCAGTCAGAGCTTTGAGGTGGACCCATTAGATACTTTCCTTATTGTCAGCAAACCAAAGTTGGTTTGTTTTTAGAATGCAAACTGGGATGGTTGGTCGAGCTTCTGTAACAGGGAAAACTAAAAAGCAAACCAGAAGAGACACAAAGAATTCCTGAGCAGCAATTTCCCCCCAGCTGTGCCCTTGGGGGATACTCTCGCTTCGAGACCTGGGACTTGGTCCCATCTCCTCTCTGGCAAACTCCTCCTTCCATCTCAGTGAACTCTGGGGCTGTAACTCTGTAACTTCCCTTCTCTTCCTCTGCTTCCATGGGCTGGAGCCATCCAGCCGGGCACATTGCCCCAGAGCATCTTCTGCCTCCAGAAAGCCCTACTTGATCAAGGCAAAGCTTTGCCAAAGGAGGGCAACACACGTGCTGAGGGCAAAGAGAAGAGATGCTTTTGGTCACGTGCTCAAAAAACCTTGGAAGGCAAACCCCAAGAAATTCAACACATTTGAGGGCTTGGTTTTCCTGAGACAACTGTGCAGTCAGAGATGGCAGGGGCAGGAACCCACCCCTCTCTTGGGAAGCATCTTGCTGGACCACCAGAGGACAGTGGCATTTTATTGAACAGACAAATCCTAGGTGAGATGAGCCAATGTTGAGCTCCAGTTTTAAATAAGAGTAATTCCCCCTGATGGGATCTCACCAGGGATCATCAATAGCTCATCTGGAACTGCTGCTGCACAAATCATGGCCAGCCCAAGCTCTGGTGAATGTTAATCAACAACTCACCCCACTGCTCAGTTAGTAAAGATTAAACTACACGATTTACAGTCAGAAAATGCAGCTAAAGGGTAAAGATTCTGAGGCTGCCAGAAGGATGCAACAGCCACAGACTAATGTTTGAATTTGGCATTCAGGGAGGATAAATGTTTAAGGATAAACACAGGGAATAGGTTACAGAGTATTTTGCCTGTATACAGAGTAACTATATGGCCTAAAATGTCACATCCATTTACTTCTTCAGCCTTTTACAATATACTAATAGCTGCTAAAAAATAATGGCCAAATGCTTTCTTTTTAATAGGGACAGATATTTTTCTGCTAGAGAAATGAAAAAAAAAAATTGTGATAAATTGGTAAGCAAAATATTCTTTTACCCTCTTCTAATGGAAAATAACTGAATGTCTTATAAATAGAATTTTATGAAGCATTCAATCCTTGCCTGAATGTACAGAGCCAGAGCTTCCTCATAAATTGATCCATTTCCTGGGGTTTAAGCTCCACCAAAAAAAGTTCATTGGATTAGAGAACTGACAGTAGTATAAATAATGCTAATTAATAATACCAAAGGATGCGTTGTCATTTTAGAATTTGCATATACAGAAGGCTCATTAGTAGCAATTCCTAACTTCCATTTATCAGCATTCCCTTAACAAGTGCCATGTCTTTTGGAAATGAGGAAATGAAGGCAAAAGAGAGACAGGATATCACATTCCCACCCCTATCAAGCAACTTTGGCAGCTGCAGCTGAATCCTCAGAAACACGAGGTTACCTCTCTGAGGGGTGTTGTTATCCAGCTGTGCAAACACATGGGCAACATCTGTGAGGATTGACCAGTAGACATGTCCAAGCCTTCACAGAGACTTGAGACATCCTGGAGAGGGAGAGAAAGGGAATAAAAAGAAACTTGGGTTCCCAAGGTGCCAATAATATTTGTGAAGGAAAGGCAGTGTAGCAGCCAGCAGGAATGCAGAGAAAATTCATGGCACAGTCAGAACAGTCAATGACCTTCCTAAATTATTCATCACGTGTCATTTGTTTGCAGCCTGAACACTCACTTGACACTCCCCATCAAGATTTGAATCCGTCGTCTGCTTTTGGATAAATAAAAACGATTTTTCCTGACCCATGGAGCCTAATTTGAATCTTGCTATGGAACTTTCTTAATTAACCCATTGGGTATTTCCTTGCACTGCCTTTAAACCACTATTGATGGTTGTTTTAGTGCATCCCCACCGGGATTGTTTGTGTAACATTCAGCAGAGAAACAACCAAACCGGTCCGATTTCAGCCAAACATTTTTGCTTCTCAGAAAGGATGTGTCTCAAGCTGATCTCTGAAAATCCCAACAGTTCAATTCACTATGTTAAAGCTATTGAAGTGGAGATGCTAAAGATCAAAAGAAACCAGGGTGTGCTAAAGCAAAGATGTTCTGACCGTAGTTAAGTTGCAGGTGGGCATGGAGATCCAGACACCTCATGCGAAAAGCAAGGCCAGTTCTAGGATACGTTCTTTTTGACACACCCTCCTACCAAAGCAGCACAGAAGCACTGATTTTCTGTATTTATAGTCCTCATTCTTTCAACTCAGCTGTTTTTCAGTTACCTTGATGATGTTTGGGATTGCTCTCCCTCAAGGCCATGGAAGGCGGAGAGCAGATTGAGATTGATGGACTTGTGCTGATGGTGACCTGCCACGTCCTCTCCAAGGTCTCCCAAACAAGGACCACATCTCCATGGAAAACAAAACAGTTGTCACATGCATTTATACCTCTGAGTCCAGTTAGGACTCTGAATAAAGTGTGTTTTTCAGAAGACCAAATAACTGCTTTGTATCCAAGAAAAGAGTGACCCCTCAGAGCTGCTCGTGGTAGAGCCGAGTTACACCTCCATGTTTCCCACTTTAATAAAGGCCGTTCACTGGAAGATTCTGAGGTTCTTTCAAGCAGAACTTCTGAGGACAAGGAGACTTGGCCTAAGAAAAGCTTCAGAAGTGGATTCTAAATTCGAGGGCCACTGTTGCAGAAACACAGAACACAAATTGACATAAACCTCCCCTTTCCTTGGCAGTGATGGGCTCGAACTGTTCCCCCACAATGAAGTGTCCCCAAAGCTTCAGCTGTTCCAAAAACATCATTCTACTTTCTCCCTACCAAGTATTTGCCTCTAACTTCCATTCAGTATTACTGGAATCTGTGCCTGGAAAATATTGCAAATAACTTAAACACTTTTTTTTCCTTCTGACATTTGTCAATTTATACCTTTTTTTACTAATTATCAACTATCAGCATGTTCATAAACATATTTTACTGAGGTACACATCCAACATTCAAAATCCTGCAGCAAACATGCACAACATTTTTTCACACATCAAGGTATAAGACAGTTTGTTACCATTTCATTCTTTTATGCCAACTCCAAAATTCAATCCAAGCTTTCTCTGCCTTAAAAGGCACCATTAGTTTGAATTTCTGGAAGAGGGCTCCTCCCCCTCCCCCCATTATTCTTATTTAAATTGAGTTCCCTTGAGATGGAAGAAAAGCAAGGAATTTTTATCAAGAGACTAATAATATAACCAGTGAAAAATCTGAGCATTTTTATATTGAATTTATAAATCCTGCTAGCAGTAACCAAATTGTTTAAATAATATATAGAATTTAACTATCACATACTTATTGGCATAAGTAGTTTTAGTGCTTTTAATGTTACAAATCACTCAGAAAATACTCCCAGTTAATCATTAGCATAGTCAAGTCTGAAGAGAGGTGGATGTATTGTTGCCTTCATGATTTGGTAGGAACGACTGAGTCATAAAACCTCACACTCTGCGCCACTTGATTTACAATTTCCTGAAGATGTTTGGGAAGCTGACAAAGTATCAATTTATCTCTGTGCTAGAAGCCACTCTCTGCAGATAGAATAGCAGGTAATTAAGCTCAGGAGCAGGAATTAATTAAAACATACATATCTGAGAGTGCAAAGACACGAATTTGAGTTTATAGAAATTGTAGGAAATACCCTCTAGCGCAGATATGTGTGAAATGAGCCTCTTCCACAGCATCAGCACTTCTCACAAAGCCACCAAAGCCTCCTGGCGGACACTCCACAACATTCCTGGGGGCAAAGGGGTATGATTTTGGGCTATGACTGAGTCAGGCAGCAACGCTGAGGAGATTTCATGGTCTCATCCTGAACACTGAGCCACCCTTTGCCCACCCACCCTGACTTCCAAAGTCTGCAGGTCCTTCTGGAGCAGCAGCTAGGTGAGATCTCCAGGGCTTGGAACTTGTCTTTGCAGCGTCCTTCCCACAAAGAGCCACCCAAGGGTTACACAGTGCCCAGTTCAGGGAGCTTTCCTCAACAATTAGGTGGAATCCACTTAGAGCATTCAGGGTGAGGAGGGACCAGAGCTCAGAGAGTTCAAAGCAGCCACACTCCACTGTCAGCCTCAGTTCCGTGACACGACATTTAATTAGGAGGGGTCAAAGCTGAGAAATTTGTGTCAAGACCCACATCTGAACTTTCCCAGATTATTATAGTAGGAAAAAGTTGAATTTGGTGCTGTTTTTCAGTCCCATCTCTCATTTTCATATTGGAAACACGTCTCTATTAGCATTGCCATCAATATTCACCCTGAAACTTCAAGGCATTTCCCTTAATATTTCATTTATCCACTCTATTCTCCTCGCTGGTTCAGGGACAAATTCCTGTTCCACCAATACAATTATTGCACTAGAAAAACACAGATCTTTGAGAAAATTATTATGAGAAGTACAATTTTTTTTTTTAAATGACATTTTAGTTCTTTTGACTTTGTAATTTTGCTACTTTCTTGAGCACCAAGCCAATTACTTACAGCATTATAAGGCAAAACAAATAACTCCAACAACAATGGAACTATTGGAGACCTCAGGCTTATCAAGACCAAGAAGCCAGATTCATGTACAGGATTCCAGCAGTGGCAGATACCTGAACTCAACACGTTGTGCAGTTTTTATGCCACTATATAAAATTAATTGCCTTGCTCTGTTAGGGATATTTTCTGATGAGGTCCTGTAATCAAGAGATTTGAGATGAAATAATGGGTCCCCAAAAAGCTCAAAACTCTCTGAGTTGAGTGTGGAGCATCGCCTGCTGTCTCCCAAAGGGCACAGTTTTGCATGTGAAAGGCTCTGGCACTCTGGGCTGTCTCATGTAGGGTGGTGGGAGTGACAGGGATGGCAGCAGAAACCACTCCTTTTACAGATCAATACATCAAGACTTGTAATGAATATTTCTTTGCTTTGAAATGTGTTCTGGAGAGATGGAGCACCCACGACATGGCTCTCAAGTCAATAGTCCAGCTAAAACCACATCATAAAATGAAATTCTAAGCCAGGGGTTCAAAAGACTCTGTTTTGGTTCAGCTCAACATCCACTGAATTCAACAATAAACCCCCTTCTCTTAAGGGGAGCAGTTTTAGGTCAACACCATTCAATTTTTCCTCTATATACTTCTCAAAAACATGTACAAATACCTTCCCTCAAGCACATTTACAACTTCTGTCTCTCAATATCAGGGAAAATTTCTGTTTAAAGGAAAGGAGAGATATTCTAAAATCTTTCCTCTTCCCCTGCCTTGTCTCCAAGTACACAAATCCTGGGGACAAAGGATTTATTACAAGCTAAAGAGGAACATTTTTGTTGGTGCCCTTTGACAAAAGGTACCAGCACAACACTGCACAGCCACAAAATAATACAATTTAGTCCATTGTATTCCAGCAAAGGAAAAGGTTAAAGGGGAGATTGAGTTTTTGTGGCCATCTCAGAGGAAGGATTAGCAAGGAAATGTTGTTGATACCCACAGAACAATATCTACAGTTGCCTTTTGTGCTGTATTAATCTTGAGCAATAGAACAGTAGATAGAAGAGGTTTAAAAGAGCAGCTGGGCCCCTAAATAGCTGATCCCTCCTTTAGATCCAGAGCAGTGACCTCTGGGGATCACAGACAGGCATGGAACATGTTAATAGCAGATAAAATCCTGCCTGGAGATGAGCACTTGAAGTGTCTTTTCACCCTGTCCAGTACCTGCAAACAGTCCCAGACAGGCAAGATGTGCATCTTAGGAAGAAACTCTTAAAGAGCTCAACTCAAAATTCTCTGGGGCTTCTGTGGGCATTGAAAGGCAGGTATTCTTCAAGGACAGTCCTCTACCACGGTCCTTGGTTCCCACAAAGGGTAGAAACTACGAATTTTTCCTTAAAAAAACCCCAAAAATTAAAGCCACAGCCAATCAGGGACTTCCACATTTCCTGACACAAACAACGCAGAGACTTCCAAGTAACGTGAGCCTGGAAAAGGTCACAGCAAAGCAGAGAGGGAGAGGTCACAACCCGGGGCATCCAGAGGAAAAGGAGTCAAACAAAGGGGAACTAATTGGCTGCTTGGCACACGGGTGAGGGAATATCTCCAGCTGCACAGAGGACAGGCCACAAGTCTGTCGTTTTGAGCATGTGGATCCCAAAATAATGGGCAGCTCTGAAGGTCTGGTTTGGTGAAAAGCCAGGAAAAGCTGGAAGGGGAAGGAAGATGGGGAAGGGAGGGTAGATGAAAGGGTTTCCACAGGCATGATCAGGTCACAGAGTGCAGAGATGTGCTGTCTGAGGCAGGAATGTGCCAAGGAGAAGGGAAAAGTAGCTGAGGACAGGCCAATAGACACCTGACATGGTGCATATTGAAAAAAAAAATAGTTTCTTGAGATGTCTCAGTTTACAGTGGGCACAGCCCAAATTATTCCTGAATCTCAAAAAGCACAGCTCAAGAATACCAGAGGGCAAATGTAGTAAGATGCTTAATAAGCTTAAGCAGAACACTTGTTTATGCATTTATCTTGTTTCAAGAAATTAGATTTCTAAAATATCTGCTATTGGCCATACAGTATTTTGCCTGCTCCATTTCAGAAATTTAATTTAGTCCCATTGTGAAATGTTCAGCATGCATGATGGTTTATTTCCTAATCTACCATGAAAGAAACTCAGAAAATATTTATCTTTATCTTTTTTCTTTTTTTTACTATTATTATTTTTATTTTGTGGGGAGGTGATCACTGCATTGTCTCTGAGGCAGTTTCATGCTTTCCTTACAGGCATTATTAGATTAACTCGATAACTCTCAAACAAATTTTGCCACCAGTGATGACCCAGAGACATTTTCAATTAGAACCTTCCAGTATGATGCATATCATGGTTGCTCCTCAGCAGATGGAGGAGCTGAGCACTGAAAGCCTTTGCTGGGGGAGTTTTCCTCTCTCAATGTTGAACACATTTTCACCCAGATTGATCCAAAGCAGAAATTTCTGTGTCCTCAGCCTTTTGCTACTGCCATTAGATAAAAAGGCCTTGTTTTGCTCTTACTTTTTTTCCTGCCAAGAAAACAACATGTGATTCTTTTGAAGTGCAAGGACAATATCAAGCACTTTATGCCACATTGGCCTGTTTTTGACTCCTAGCAAGGCCAGGATCCAACCTTAATGTCTTTGTCTCTGCCGGACAACAACTCTCGAAGTGCCCCATGGTTGTTTTTCGCGCCACTCCAAGTTCTTTGCAGCACTAAATTCACTGAACAGGTTTTGTGAGCAAAATCAGTAGAACAAGTGATATTTTCCCTGCCAGCATGTTGCCCTTCTTGCTTGTGGGGTTGAAGAAAACTTTTGCCTTGTGCTCAGGCTTTCTTTCCTCCCCTCTCCCCAGGCACAGGCTGATACCGTGCTTGTTACTCGGTCTGTTCCCACCTTTCTCCTGGAAAGGCTGGAGCTGGGTGTTAGAAAGCACCTCTGTCTGATGGAGTCTCATTAAGCTGCAGCTTTTGGGAAGGTTTCACTGCAGCTGCCATTTATCTCACACCTGAAAGGACCTGCTGCCTGGAAGGCAGGTGGATTTTAAGCCTCCTTTTTCTGTCTCCAGTGCTTTCAGTCACTTGCTAAAACCTTGGAGCAGGACCTGTAAGTTGTTAGGAGCAGGGACATCCCAGGGATGGCAGAGAGGCTTGAAAACCCAGGGTTGGCTACAGGGGGGTGCAGGGAGATCTAAACTCTCTTTGGTGTCAGCAGAATGTGAGGACACTTGGGTACATCCCAAAGCAGCTCAGGCTGAAAGCACATTCCTCTTCATCCTGCAGCAGGTGAGAACAAATCCCTTGCCTGGCTTGTGTGGCTCCAACCTGTGTTTTAGGCAAAACCCAGCAACTGATGATTCTCTCAGAACCATAAAACTGCAGAAAAAGACCCCAGGCAGGTCAGTGTTCCTTGTTTGGAGCCCAGTGACCTCCTTTGAGAAATCAGAATTGATCTGCAAAGCCTTTCCTTTTTTTTTTCATAACTCCCACAAGCAAGCAAGGAAAAATAATGGAACAAAATTCAAGCGATAGATGGATATCTGAATTTCAACGTCTGCCAACATCACCTGCAGCTATTTGACTATTTTGGCCATACCCTTACAAAAGTGTGGCTGGTCCTCTGACTTCAAATGTTTGACAAACACAGGCTTCAGCTGTTGTTCATGGAGATATAACGGGCCCAGAGAATTCAAACCAGCTTTGTGCAGCTCTCAGCTGTAGCTCCCCGCCTCCTGCTCTCTCACAACGCGTGGAGGGCAGGCTTGTTTCGAAGGTGGCTCTGGTATCCATCTTTTAAATTGAGGTAGATTCCCAGAAGGTGGAAAAATCCTTCTCCCAGTAAAGCAAACATTAATTGCAGCAGAAACCTTCCTGATGCAGCTGAAGCTGGACATTGTCTCAGGCATCAAGGCCACAAAGCTGCAGAGGTTTATGCAGGTGCCTTATTTTATGAAATGTTAGTATTTGCCTTTGGCTTCAGTGGAAATATTCACTGTGTAAAATCACACAGATGTCTAAATCTGCCCTGGACAGGATCCCAAAAGCTGACCAAAGGAGCCAAGAAGATGGACTAATTGTGCACACAATTTTAGAAGCCAGAAACAGATTATTTTGTAGGAAGATGCTCTAAATTTCATCTAGAACTGGAGAATAATCATGTTAATACTCTGGAGAATTATAGGTCCTTGCCTTGTTCACCTAAAAAACCTGTTTGCTGCAGGACTCAGAACTGATCTAACAAATTTGCAGTGCCTTTCCCTGGTTTTTTTCCCTGCTTTTCCCAGGGTATCACCAGTGATGGATGGGATCTGGTGAAGAATAATTGCCTGCATTTAGAATGCACATTTTCAAACACTAGGCTCTATTTTTGGGGTACAAGTTATACCTCCATCTGCACATGAATTGCTGGTGCAAATATTACCATTTGAATGGGAAATGACCTGATTTATGAGCATGTGCCAGGTTGCCAGCCATGCAAGTGCTGAATCCATATCCTCATTTCCCAGGGTAGACAAATTTGCTGAAGCTGTACCTCAGCCAGGACAGAAACATGGCCCTTAAATATCTCTCCCCATCAATGGTGAGGTGCAATTCCAAAAGGCCAGAAATGGCTTCTTCTAAATTTGAAATAATAGATGTTCAGAGCACAGGTGTGTTATAAGCAATGTTTTGGCACTGGTTTGACTTCTTTTTTCTTTTCTTTTTTTTTTTTTTTTTTAATAAGGAGAAAGAAAAATACATCAAAAAGGGAGGTTCAGAAATACAGGCCTTCTCTACTCCAAAAAAAGCATTTTAACTGCCCTTTGGTGCAATGTGGTTCAACTGCAGCTGACTTGTTTTTCATGCTTAATCTGCCATTTACAGCTCCATCTCCTGCTCACACACACACACACTTGGGTTTTACACCCAGTCCTTCAACTCAGAAGTTCAGGGAACTTCACCAGGAAACATTCAGACCCTTCAGAGCAACAGTCACATTACATATAAATGACAGTGTGGACAAGAAAATTCTCTGTAGTCTTCCAAAGGTAGGGTTCAGTATTTCTAGTTCCATTTTCCAGACTGCTCCAGTATTTTGGATTAATAAGCTTTAAGTGGGCAAAATATTTGCTTCTACAGTTGAAAAAAAAAATACCAGTAAGTACCAAGATTATCAAGAGACCAAAGATTCTGAGGCAACGACACCTTAAGGTCCATAACTTATGAAAGAAAACTTTTTCTCTCTTTTGACTTGCCTAAAGACCCTGGGCAAGGCTAAAAAAATGTACTGAACTCAAATAAAAAGGACAAGATGTGACATTAAACCCGAGTAAAAGTGAAAGCAATCTCCCAGCAGTAGGAAGTCAGAAATAAGAGGGCACATTTGCGGCTCAGCAGAGCGAGAAGTTCCCGAGCCCGGTGTGTGCACACGAGGAGGAGACAGGGCTGAGATGACTCAGGCTGGATGTAGGGTTCCCATCAGCACTGTCCTTGCAGGGACTTCTGGATGCCCCCATGGATTTAGCATCCCTCTGGCCTGCTAACAGGAATATCCTGACAGCTGGAAAGTCCAGACACCACCACAAGGCTCACTCACGGAGAGGGTCCAAAGGAAGTCCCTTTCCAGTCGAGCTGGCGGGGCACAGGGAGATCATCCCCTTCCGGCAGACCCGAGGACAGGGCAGAAACCTCCCTGAACACAGTGGGGATGGGGAAGAAATGCTTTCTCAGGGTCCCAGAGGGTTCTCAGGAATGTTCAAAGTCACCAAGGGAAGAACACGACTCATACACAAACATTTGCTATTAACAGCAGATAGCAAAAACTCTTCTAGAAACCTCTCTCTAATTAAACTTGCAAAGGAAAAAAATAATTACTAAACCCGTTTATCCAAACTTATTAAGATTATTTGTATGTGTTTGTTTGAAATGTTACATTAACAAATGTTGACAGTTTTCCAATTAATAAATTAGAAGCCTGCCAATAAAAACAAGGAAAGGGAAACAAAAGACAAGATTATGAGAAATCGTTTCCATAGCTCCTGAACACCTTTTAGAAGAGAATAAAAGCTATTATTGAACAGTTAATCTCTACTGACTCAGAGCAAGAAAAAAAGGGATGCACATCTCTTTTCTACTGGTTTGATATTCCCAGTGTATTTTGGGGCTTCCTTTCCTTTCTAACAAACTGTTTAACCTTGGCAGAGCACACCAAGAACACAAAGGCTGAGGCAGAGCGTTATTTAGCTGCACATAAATTTAGGAGGGAATGATGATTGTTGCCAGTTTTCATGAGTTCAGTTTTTTTCTTTTGAGAGACAATCTGATGCATATTATTAACAGTCCTTAGGAGGAAGACATGCTCACTCCAGCTAAAGTAACCTTAAAATGACCAATCACCACCCTGATCACACACAGACCGCTCTGAAATGTTTTAAAATTCCATGGAGGAAGATCCATCTACTGAAACATGCTTTCAGATTTCAGCTGGGTAGTAGCAGATTGAGATTTTTCTCACCTCTGCCTTTAATTGTATTGGTTTTATTCCCATTGCATGCACATTAGTTGCATTTTAGGCAGAGTTAAGGGCCTTTTCAAAGAGATTTATGAATTATCAGGCATTCCTTGTCTGTGAGGACTAGAAACTTGTAAGGCAGAGAGCTGAGGCACCTCAACTCATGGTCCTGCTCCTCAGCATGTTGGGGTTTGGGGTTTTTTGACATCCCACAGGGGAAAGGAGTGTGCTCTTTGTTCAGGTGCTACCACCACAGAAATCAGAAAAAGAAGAGATGTCTGTCAGTGATCAGCAAGAAACTGGAAGTTCTCATGCTCCAAGACACTGCGAACTGCAACTGAATTGTGTATTTAGGCAACCACACATTAAAGCACAAACCTTTTGCTCCATACATTTCTCATGGGATTTCTTATTAAATCAGAAGTTCATGGAGATACATGAAACTTAAGGATATTGGAACGTTTACCTCTTCTAAATACACATTATGTGTACTAAAATCACAGAGTTGCAGAAGGACTAAGGGATTTGCTATGGATTGCAAAGAAACACTACTGCCAGATGTGAACCCAAAATGTGTTCAGGGGCTGTACTTCACCCCCAAACTTCCTATTTTCTGTCTGTGATGTCAAACAATTCAAAGCACCAAAGGCCTCCTAACATCTTGTCTTTGGTGTGAGTGAACCCTGCAGGGAAAAGAGGGAAAAAAAAAGGTATTATTTATGTTCACAAGATTCTAAATGCATCTTTTTTCATGCCTGAGGAGATCTGACACTTGATTAGGCTGAATGAGGTGATGCTGTCAGACAGACTTCACCCACACAGAGACAACAGTCATGTACTGTGACTGTGCCCCAGTTAGAAGTTCTCTGATCTCAGGGGGGTTGCACTCCTGAGGTGAGCTGGGATGTTAATGAAAGGGTCACAGCACACACTGCAGCTCAAGGCTCGTGTCCTCCGCGGGGCAGTGGCTCTTCTCACAGCCAAAGACCAAGAGGCTGATCAGCTGAACACACTGATGTTTTATCAACTACCATTTACCAGAACTGATAGAATTCCAAAGTGCTGAACTGAACAAATTTTGGAAAATATGCACTAATTATATCTCAGGTATTCCTCGACACTCAATGTGTAGATTGACTCCTAAGAGGAAAGTGTTCATTCACGGTTTAATCTTTTCTCTGAACAAATTCATTAAGACACAGTAGCCTGAAATCTTAATAAGGTAAATGCAGGTGTTTCCTCACACTTGTAAGAAAACACACAGATTCACCTTGACAACTGGCAGCTAGGAAGTGAAAAGCATAGTAACCTCTGCTAAATGAACTACAGCACTAACAAAAATAACACACCCTCCAAAATTCCTGGATCACACAAACCCTGCATGGCTCTGCCATGCCAAGGTGAGTGTCCTGCCCCCAAAGTGATGCAGTTCTCTGCTGACCCTGCAGAGCTCTGCCACAGACTGGCAGATTTTTTCATTGTCCTGAATTGACAACTGAAAACATTATTTTTTTTCTTTTTTTAAATTTTTTTTTTTTTTTTGCCCCTGTCAGTTTGGTTTTGCTTTCTCTGCTGAGGATATCAACTCACAGGCAAATATTCTGTGAATTTCTGGTGCATGCATTCAATTACTTCCCAACCTCCAGCAACCCTTTTCACTACAGGCCACCAAAAGCCATGAAGATGATCCAGTAGAAAGAAAGCAGGTATTTCTTAACCCACCAAATGGTGTAGGTGAATGTTTCAAACCAGCCTGACCAGCCAGATCTGCTGCCCTCTCTGTACCAACAGCTTCTTCTTGGTGATTTTGGCTGCCTCACCCAGTTACATCAACAAATCTCACTTGATATGTTATTGATTTCCTGGAGGGAGTGTTTGAGACAGCAATTTTAGTGATCTTCAGAGTGGAAATGCAGGGCCAAAGAGAAAGCTTTGCTTAGAGAGAGGGACTCAAGTGGTCACACTCCAATAAACTAAATCCAGGGGATTTTTCCAACCAAGGCAAAAAAATCTTTGCAGAAAATCTGCAGTTTTTTGGGGATATGCAAATAGTTTCAGGCACATTATCTGCTTTACTAAAAATCTGAACTACTTCAAATTCCAGCACCTGACTGTTAGCAGATCTGAAAATAGGTATCTTATCTTAAACCTGGCATATTTGTGACAGCTGTCATATTTGCTGACATCCCAGAGATTGAACTGGGGAGCTGTTGAAGCAAAAAAATGAAGCTGATACAGCCTGAGCTAATAATCCCCAGTCTGAGCTGCAAGCAGGTTCTTCCCAGGTAAGCCATAAAGCAAGGCACACGCTCAGGGTTAATGCCAGATCTGGATTTATGACAACTCCAGGAGAGGGAAACTGTTAACATTCAACCTGAATGAAAAATTTCAAGGTACTCACACTCGTGGAGTATCATCAGAGTGGTTTCTGCATGAACTGTGTTTTAGGGTTGAACACAGTCTTTTAATCTGACTTCAGAAGAGCACAAAGCCTGGAGAGTCAGCAGAATTTCCCCTGGTTACATGTGACAAAAAAAAGTCATGGTTACAGCAGAAACTGCCACTGGAGGAGAACCAGAGAGAGATGCAAGAAAAAGGAGTGGAGGAATTGAGCCATCCACTTCTCTGATATTCATGCAAAGACCCCTCAAGGTACAAAGAAAATCAACGTGCACCTCCTTTCTCAGCATTCTGTGAGCAACTTAAGCTTCCATTTCTTCAAGCCAATACTTTGAGATTAAAAACTGAGTTGCAGTAATTCTTAGTTGCAAAATGGGGATTTTACTGCTTCCATCTAAGGACTTGAACTTCATATCAGTTGCTCTGCTTCCACAACTGTAAACCATTTATTGCAGGGAATTTGCTCTTGGTGTGTAGATGTGTAACTAAGATGAAGTTGAGGGTCTCAAAAAAAAAGTTTCAGACTAAGAAAACAGCTTTGTTGTCTCCCTCAGTAAAACTGACTTCTGACGAATGCAATTCATTCAAAGCTGCTTCCCTCCTCCCAGAAAGCTTGAGTTCTAAGAATTTACAGCTTTGAGGAAAACAAATTAGCTCAGAATTATAGCTGAAAAATCACGTTGTGGCATGTGGTGTCAGGCTGCATCAGTCTTGCTTTACTCTGTGATACAATTCACCAGGAGTGACACAATCCAAAGTGACTTTGCACAATACAACATGTCAGCTAAAAAACCTGAAACAAACTACTTTTATCAACATTATAGCTTAGACACTTCTAAGGATGACAATTCACTGCCTTCAAAAAGGAAGGGGAGAAAAAAATGAGAGTAAGGGATATGGCTAAAATGTTTATAAACCAGACAAGAACAATATAAACAATGGAGACTGGGGATTTTATTACTTCTCTGTCATCTACACATTCTAGAGCAGAACTCCCACATTTCTGTCATCTGCCAACCGCCTTTGTACACATAAACACAAGGAACATCTAATTCAGCAAAACATAAGCACTCACTGCCAGCACACACGTGAATCCTGACTTTTCCAAATTCATCAAAAGCTGGTTTTTCCCCAGGCAGGACTGAGATCAAACCTCACCTCCTATCATTCCCCCCTTAATGGGGTTCCTGCATTCCTCATACACAAAGGCTATTTGGAATCTCCACAATGGAGTTTGCTCTAGTTTCTCTTGCTGTGCCTGGGCTTCTTGCTCAGTGATCTTTGAAACAGGGAGCTTCCTTTGCTCTCATCTCTTTGGGACACTGCCTGTGCTTTCATTAAGGTACCAGGCATAATACAGGGACCAGAATAAAGTTCACAGGAAGGCTGTTGGGTCAAAACAGCGAGTCATGTCACCTAGTTAAAAAGTTAATTGATGTATTCTAACACTGCCCAAATATTTCTGCTCTTTCATTTCTCCTCATGCAAAGAGTTCCTTTGTGTCCTCCCTCCGCCTAAAGCCACAATTTGTCCAATTATAAAACTCAAGGGAAGCAAAATTCAAAGTTTGTGTATTAAGCACAGGCTGTGATTCCGTGGCAGGGAGGTGGAGTGGGCACCAGGTCAGATGTTGAGATGAATTGAGCTTGACATCTTTCAGGGACATTCCTGCACATCTGAATTGCAGAATGTGCTCTGTGCCAGCTTAATTCAATTGATAATAGAGGCTTCATACTGACCACGACACATTTCACATGCACAGTCATTTAAGCACAATGGGATTTTCTTCTTAGAGCGTTTCTGGAAACATAATGACTTAGAGATTATATTAAGAGCCTGATACAATACAAGGCTAAAAATCTAAGTGTTATCTTTAGCTTTCTTGGGAAAAGAGCCATTTTAATGCATTTTAGCAGGTCTTTCAGACTCATTCTTAAAGCAGCAAAGTTATCTCCACATTGTTGAGAGACTAAATATATCCATTAAGAGGCATAATTTGCCAGATATTTAGATATGTACTCTAAATGGGGGAAACACGGGAAACAATTGAATTTTCCACAACTTCTCTGGCCTCAGTGGAAAATGTGCTACATCTAGAAATGCTGCTGCTATCAGGACCTCAAATGCCAGCTATAATCGACACATCTGTATTCAGCCAATCAAGACCTTTCACAGGAAAATAAGATAAGAAACCACTTTCTACATATCATCCAAAAAAGAAAGCATTTAATTCCACAGAATCACATGCCTTTTGTATTGCTCTCCTCCTGACTTTACCCTCACCTATAAATCACAACCTGGAGAAGGTACCACTATTTCAGGCGTTACCCCACAGAGATGTAAAAGCAGATCAGGAAACACGGTTGCCATGGCACCTGAGAGCTACAGCTCCATGCAAAGCAACTGAGCAGATGCAAGAGGGTTGAACCTTGCAGCAGGCATGGCAGCATCTCCAGATAAACTTCAGGAGGAGCTGGAAGGTTACTTCCAGATGGCTGGATGGCTTCTCCTTCTGGATTTCAGGAAGCTGCATCTCGCTGCCTGTAACCACTTCCAACCCTCTCTGAGGGCTGGGATGTTCCTATGGTGAAAATTTCATGTTTTCCCAGTCAATGGGGGGTTTATGCCACTGACTTCAAAACATGACAAAGTTTGCCCTTGGTTCTTTGAAGATGGATGGCAAAAAGGAACACTTAGGGTGAGCAGGGGCCTCAAGGCAGGGGGGTCAGACTAACCCACCTGTGGCCTCATCCCTTGGCTCACAGGAAACCTCCATGCAGCCTGTTCCTACAGAAACTGCTTCTCTGCATCCCCTGAATTCAATCTAAGGGTTCCCAGATTAACAAGGATAATTTCTATTTCATGCTATAGTTGCAGGTGTTGTGCACCTTATTTTCTTTGCCCAGCGGCACCGTTAAGGGGAGAGAAAAACAAAGAAAAAGTCAGAAATAGTAGGGACTGAAAAAATACATAGTTTCCTATGCAATTTTGTGTAAAAATTATGTCACCTTTTTGTATAGTTCTTGCAGGAACATTGCGCTGGAGAGCTCCTTTAGGTGACATCATTGAAATTTGATTCACAGAGACATCTGAGTTACCAAAGAAAAATCTACTTTGTTGACAACTAAGAACCACCTCAACAGATTATTGAATTACTCTTCAGGAGTCTGGGCTCGGCTTTCCAATTGTTTGACACATGTTATTTTCTGTTCTGGTGGCTGAATTAATGGTCAAGACAGCAAGCTGGTCATTTTTCCAGGTTTTCTTTGTTTTTTGACCTGGTCAAAAGACCATAAGTTCAATGCTTTTTAAAACTAAGCCGTTTCAGCAGGACTAAACATTAGAAAGGTTTAAAAAAATTCTGCTCCCAGCAGTTTGCTCTGTGCTGCATCTTGGCCCAGGAGCTCATTAATAGCAAGAGTGAAACATGGAGATGAAAAGCTTCCTCCTGTTTTGCTGAGCCACCAGGAGTGGCTCCCTCTGCACTTCATGCCCTGATTTCTGGGCTCATCCAGGAGGAGCAGATGTGGCCAAGAGGTAGCTAAAAAAACGAGAATTGGCAACAGCTTCCTTCAATGCTTTAGTGGGATTATCTACTCTAAAAGACACAGTCCTAAAAATGGCTTGTGATCACCTCAAGTAGCAGAGAGGGCTTCGTAGACTGAAAGAATTTCAGGGAAAAGCAAGCCAGCAAACAGGGAATCTGCCCTGGAAAAGGGCCTTGATTGTTGTTATTTCACAGCCCAACGGGATTGCTGAGCAAGAGAAAAGATAAAGGAGCCCTTTGTAGTGCTTGCAATGACACAGCACACATGTATGCACATCGTGTAGCACCTTTCACTGCTTTATCTCTTGCTGCTGGGGTTTGGTTTTGAAGGAATTATCTCACTTTGTAACACCAGGATTGCCAGTGGTTTGAATAAGGCTTTTGGGTAGCTGCAACTCTCCTTAAAAGCAGCTTCTTAACAGAAAGGGGAAAAAAAGAAATAAAAAGAGAAGATCACCGCCCTCTCAATGAACAATTTAATTTTGCCAAGAAGAATGAGGTGCTGTCCTGGGACAGCAGCACAACTGTCAACTGCTGAGACAACATCCTGACCCAAAGCTGAAGTACCACAGTCCTCACTGCTGGGATGTTCCCCTGCCCCTCTGCAGAGCCACATCCCTCAGAGCCACCTCCTGGTCCCTTCCCCTCAGGAGGCAGAAGGTGGGGCACAGGCACCAGCTCCAGGCAGGTCCATCAAGGCACACCTGCATGGAAACCACTTCATGGAAATTCTGCTTGCTGAGGGCAGGATGTGCATTCCCAAAGCTGACAGGACCTTGCACTCTGTGTCTGGTTCTGAGTAAGGCGGGGGGACACAGAAACTTTGGCTTTTTCATTTATTTCCATCTTGCAAGGGAAGAACAGTGGCCACCCCACCCTCTGTCCATCCCTGCAAACTTAGAGGAGTGGCTCTGGGAAAGTCCTTCCCTCTAGGGGTGTCTTCTAACATCTTTTCCTTCCTACCTTCAGCCTGTTTGCTGTGTCTGCACTCCAAAGTTCCCTCCTGGCCATGCCTGGTTGAGGGGCTGCTCCTGTGTCTGTGCAGAGCCAGCTCTGCAGGTCCATGGAGCAGGAGATGGGGTTGTGATGAGTGTCTGCTGCAGAGGCTCATTTGCAGCACAGCAGGAGGTTGCCTGAGGTTTTTTAAGGCACTACAAGAATCTTCCATCACCCACAGGAGGAAAAGAAAGGGATATAAAAGGCTGATTGTTTAGGAACTGAACTGGAGATGGAACAAAGTTTCTTGAACGCACTGGAACAGTTGAGCTGCCATGAGAGTGTTTTTGAAGGGGTCACCTAATTTGGAACTCATCTGTTGTTTTGACAGTTCTTCATAACAGCTTTTTTTCTGGAAAGTGAAAAGATTGGGGACAATGGAACTGCAGTAAGATAAAAGAATTTTTCTTTGCTAGCTCTTGGTGTGCTGATTTTGGCGGCACACAACTTCCACTCAGAGCAGACGGGAGAGTCAATGCGATGAGTCACAACCATGGAAGGATGTTTTCTGCAGCCTTGGCAAACCCTCCATACCAAAACATCCATCTGTGCCTTTCACTCAAGCCTCTGCTGTTTGTAAAGACAGAACAAGGCTCAGCCTTACATTTCTGGTTCTAATTAGCAAGGCTAGAATAGTGAGACACTTGGTTTTTGGGGAATAGCTAGAAACATTTCAATCTCTACTCTTTTGTTTTCCTTGCTACCACTCAGCCTCCTCAGAACAGTTATGTAAGGATCAAGCTCTTTAATTCCATTTTGAAGAAAGTATTCAACAGCACTTAAAAAGTGATACCATTAGCTATTCATTTTATCCAGTTTATTTCATATTAACAATAATCTATCATAGTACAGGACAACTATTAAAACCTAAGCAATAGAAGCTTAAGAATAAATGAACTGGCACACTTGAGCAACCTTGAAACCTGCTTTAGAGAGTAAAAGTGCTTTTCTGCCACGAACACTTCAGTCACTTTGCTTTCTTTTTATTGTTCATATCTGAATTGTATTTTGTTCTTTCCCCTCATATATTCAATTCTATTCAAACAAGCCAAGTCATTTTGAAGGCACTGAATGTGCACCTGATCACCGAGTTTTCCTACTTTTAGGTCATCAGCAATGGGCTCGGACTTACACCGAGGTCCTCAAAGCTTCACCAGTGAACATGCAAAGTCTGTGCTCAAGTAGATAGTCAAAATCTGTAATACATTCATGTAGCTGGTACACTTTGAAATTTTATCAAAAGGTGTTTGCTACTCATTTACTTAACCCCAATTTTAGTGTTGACCTCTAAGTCTGAAACTGAATAATTTAGGAGTATTTATATTAAGGTATCACAAGATACAAACAAAAGCTTAAAATTTACAGGGCACAAGAGAGAAAGAGTTGAAAATGAAGATAAAATGGATAGGACAGAATAACCTACGATAACAGAAAACAGTGATAAAAGAAAGGGGTGAAGAAATGTTACAGACTTGAAAATAAACATGCACCTTTGTGGTTTCACAACTGAAAGGTAAGCAACCAAAATGACATGAAGAAACAACATAAAAGGATACTTGAAACAAGATAACAAGTAAAATCAATGTAAAGCCTCTTCAAACCCAAAATGAAATTAAAAGGAATAAAATAAAAATCCATAGTATTTAAAAGGATTAAAAACAATAGGCCATGCAGAAAACACATTTCCCTTTTGGTTTTTAATTGACTTTAACATCTCAAGCAAACAGCACAGGTCCCAGATGGCTGCACTGCAAATTTTTCCTATAGGGAAGGCTTTTAAATTTGTTAATTTATCTCATTAGTAAAACAAACAGCTTTATTTGCGAATAGCTCAAAAGCCTGTGACACTCTGCACCTGCACTGGTGTGATGTGGCCAGAGCACAGAGCCACAGCTCCAGAGCAGGGCTGCTGTGTTTGACTGGAGAGAAGTGTTATTCCACCAGCAGGCAGATAAAGGACCCAAATCCCTTCCTGCTGAAATAGTTGTGTTTTCAGGGAGAGAGGCCAGGGAATCTTATCCTAATGCACTACTCATACCCACAAACAGTGCAAATGCAATTGGCTTTCCTTGCAAAGCAGGGAAAGGCTAAAAGCAATAGGTCCAGGTAACCATAGATGTGTCATGGTTTGTTGTTTTTTTTTCCCTTTGTTGCCCTTCCACCTTCCCTGGCTTCTACATCCCAGCTCTGACGTGTTCTAGTGTGTAGGAGACAAGAATGAGGTGCACAGAACAACAACTCTGCTCTGCCCCCTCTCTCCTGTGGAGCAGCAGCTTTCTTGGAGTCCAGCAGAAGTCAGAGCCTTTGGCCATCACAAGGTGTAGGATGAGAATAGTTATTTTAGCAAGAAAGTGAGAAAAGAAATCCCAGAAGGAAGGGTCAAGGCTCATAGTTAAAAGCCACAGTTCTTCATGGATACATATCTTGGAGGATAAAATTATTCCCTCGTGTTCAGAGATCCACATTCTGTCCTGGAAATCAATTCCCCATTTATTTTAGGCTAAGCCCCAGCTTATTTGCAAGTCCGTGTAGGCAGTTGATTCCAGGCACTCTGTGGCCAAACAAAGACTAATTGTTACTGACTTCCCAGATGGTCATTCTAATGACTGGAGAAGGGCAACCAACCCAGCAATCAGGTTTCATTTAGCTGAAGACAGCACAACAGCTGTCTTTTTCTTCCCTACACACTCAAGCAGAGCTTTCTGCTGTTGCAGTACTCTCTTGAGCATGCAGCAAATAGAGCTCCAATGAGCTGGAAAGTCCTGCTTTAGATGATGCTTTGCTGAGTTCTCACCCCCTTCTCCTGCCACAGTGCTCTGTGTTTCTGTCCACCACAGCTGCACAGTAACTCTGGCTGGGGGAAAGGACTTAAATGCAAGTGCTACCCTATTCAAGGCATTGTGAGAGTATCCAAAAATCACACACAGTTTGCAAACTGACAGTTCAGGTCACTCAGTTGTCACCCAGCTCAGGATGAGCTGCTTTGGTTCCTGCAGCTCTTGATAGTGCTGTGTAAGAAAGGCATGGACAGCTCCAAAGGACAGGTTTTTCCTGAGGAATATTATAATGATGGAAGCCAGGAGAGGTCGAACCTTTGGCTGACACAAAATATTCTGGCTTTGAGGCCAAATAAGGCAGAGGAAGCTCTGAGGCAGAGACAGTCTGGCACGGGCTCTGATATGAACTCTGAAATCAGGATGAGGTTCCCTGGAACTGCTTTGGCTGCAGCAGAATTAAAATTCTTTCAACTGTGTATTTGCAGTTCAGCAGGAAAGCATTTCTAGCCTAAATATATCTCGGAATGTGTTATGGTTCCCGACTTCCAGACTGGATACACTCCAGCCAAGTGCTAATCTCCCAGTGTTATCAGCTACCAAGTCTAATATTATCTCAGGTGAGAAATCACATCTTCTTCACAGAGTTTTAATTTGTCACATTGCTTTTCTTGGCTCTCCAGTCCAGCCTTTTAGACAATGTATTGTGTCCTGAATTAGTCCAGGAGCAGCTGGTTTAACAGACCACACGTGTAGCAGGAGACAAAAGATGCACACCTTGGAAAATTGAGACAAGAGGATCTTCCTGAACTGAGGAGCCAGTTCCCAGTGGTGCCAGCAGCAAAAGCCCATTCTGGCTGGGTTCCCCCCGTGGCAGGAATTGAATCAGCCCTGTAACAGCAGAGCTCCTCTGCTAATCACATCATGCAGCTCTACCACTGAAAACCATCCCTGTAACAAGTCTCATGTGACCTACCCTACATTAGCCATTTGCAGAACAATTACAGGAGTAAATGCTACAAATAACTAATCCCAGCACAATTTCCCCTTTGTTTCTTTTCCTCCTGAAAACATCGGGCCAGGGAAGTCAAGACTCGTAACAAGAGAATTCCATGGTACTTCTTTCCTCATAGCTTTTAATTGCTGGAAAGCAGAAAATAGCATTACAGATTGTTTCTGAAGCCCTTTCACTGGGAAATAATATTATCTAAATACCAGGAGATGAATTCATAAATAATGAATAAAATTGCTTGTGCACCCTCAATTTTTAAGATAAGCCACAGCCAGCTTTTTTTTTAGGCTGGTAAATCACTTTCTAGTCTGACACAATTTCTGCAGATGTGCCGTATCAGATGTTCTGAATGATTAATTTTCAGCTGCTTTTTATGAGCTGTATGGCTTTTATGCATATTACTTTTTATGTGTAGCACTGCCTATGAAACCACACAGGTTCATAGCACACGTGTACCAGAACTGGGATATCCTAAAGTATCTGAAATTTCAGGGTTCAGGAATCATTCCACATCTTCCCAGCAATTGTCCAGAAATATGAATAGACTTACTATCTCTCTGTGCCTCTCAGCTAATAAAACAAAACATACACTAATAGAAAAAGTAAGAAATTATTCACTGATCGGTGCTTTTCTTTCCAATTAACACCTTTATGCAAATATGGTGGTAAAGTTTCCCAGCTTGGGTCTGAAGTGCTTTTCAGGCACTGGGGAGAAGAACTTCACCTGAGGGTGTATGGATGTTCATCATGACTGGAACTGAATGAGAAACCTGCAACTTGGAATATGAACTTCAACCGACTGGGCAAAGAGTTTCAGCTCTGAGCCTGAGAATGCAAAGCTCCAGCATTAGGCTGGCAGAGAAAGGACACTTCACACACTGTAGCAAATAGTGGTGTTTAGGGAGACTGTTAATGCCCAATAAATATTTATTTCTGCAAAATCATCTCCAAGAAGGAGCCTAACTCAAGCCAAACATATCTGAATCTAAATATGAACATAACCTAATAAAATGTTTTCATTTTTAAATTATACATTGCATCCAGGATTTTAGAATACATCAAGAATTCTCTTTGTTAGCTTGGATTAATATTTTAAAGCTGGAAGTATGACAAGGAGACAAAAGGAGTATTGTAGCAGATTAAACAAAAAACACCCTTGCCACATTAAAGCAGCTTTTAGAAATAAAGGGACAGCTGTTCACAGGATGAAAAGAAGTTGGAATAAATGAAATAACTACATGATGTCTTGATAGCCTGATGTATACAATCCAATGGCACAGATCTCTCTTTGTACAATATTTATATTTGTTTCTCAGTAAGCTTAACCATGTTCTTATTATTCATTTGCATTTCTGACTCAGTTTCAGAACAGCTCTCGGATCCCCTCCACATCTCAGCTTTGCCTCCGAGTGTGGTAGGGGAAGAAAAACAACACCTGTGCCCTGCAAAAGAGCAGTGCTCCTGCAGAACACGCCCTGCTGAGGGGCCAGGGTGGTTTGGAGGAGCAGTCTGGGCACCAGCATATTTCCTAATTGCATTTCTATAACAGAGGAAAAGCTCAGATTTTCTGCAAGCTCCTTTGGATGAGTAAAATAGCAAAAAATCCTCCCCTGTGACTGGCTCTGATTGCCCAAGAGAACCCTCTGAGCACTCAAGCCAAGGACCTCTCCCAGCATGGGGGCCACAACTCCACTGAACACCAGCACACAGGTGAGGTGTGACTGCAAGGCAGGGAGGAAAATTAGAGCATTTTTTGAAATGTAGTTGCATCAAACAGGAAACACCTTTTACCCAGCTGGCTCCATAACTGCTTTGATTTTAGGGCTGGCAGTTCACCCCAGCAGCTTCCTCAGAATAGGGGTCTCTGTTTGCCCCAAGCCCTGGGCACGTCACGTGTGGGTGAGGGAAAGGAAAATCCTGTTGTCACAGGAAGAAAACCTGGGAAGACCCTGTGTGCTCCCCCCAGCAAAACTGGAACAGCAAACGCAGGTGAACCACGGCTCACAAAAACCCGCACATGACCCTGACACCCCTTGGGCAAGACATCCAACGGCAGCCAGGGCAGGTTCTCACCGGGCTCGCGCTTATTGCCGCACCTGACCCACGGAGTCATCCTGCACACCACACTGCTCACAGAAGTGCTGCTAAACCTCCTTGGCACGTGGAATTCCTGTTCCTGGAGTGCAGTTCTCAGGGGGTTTCCCACAGGAAGAAGGGAATTGCCTGTTCTCTGTCAGGCTTGGAGGTCGCTCCCGTGTCAGCAGCTGGCTGACGGTGTGGAGGTGGAGATGACGTCCCCACATCCTTGGTGTTTGTAGAGGGGAGCAGGTCTTTAGCACAGCACTGGGACATTTTCAAGACAAAACTGTGACCAGACATGAATTATTTGAACCTTTAAAAACAGTTAAGGGCCTCAATTCCATGCTGTACAACAAGAGAAGACACTGTTTAAAATACTTCAGGTTTTTATCCGTTGACAGTGACCCCTGTGTCATTCAGGCAGTTCCAGTGCATTGGCCCACACCCTCTAATTCACAGTGAAAGGGACTCTCCCCTGCCTCTGCCAACCAGCATTTCAGCAGTTTACCCTTCAGAAATACACCATTTTGTCTGCTTGCAAAATTACTCCCTGGAATATTGATCCATACAGGGAGCATTTGGCTCTGAACTTATTCATTAGAGAAGGATTAAGGTGGGCAATAGAAAAAAAACAACACAAACAAACAACATTCTTTGGAGTATATAAGCAGTGTGTTAGAAATTAAGCACCACAAAAGTGAGTCATAGGGTAGAACAGATCGATGGTAAAATTCAAATGAATGCACTTGCAGCTAACAAGTGATCCAGAAATGCTGATTCTCCCTGCAGGGCAAGTGCTGTGTTATAAAGGAAACAAAACAAAAATGAATTTATCATACTGTTCTTCACTTGAAGCAAAGTGTGAATACTTGATAAGAAAAATGTATAAAGTTGAAAAAGAAGATTAATGTAAAACAATTTTGCTTTGGTTTTTTTTAGTCCTCTTGCTCACAGTGAGCAATGCTCTCTGCACATTCTTAGCCCACTATAAGCCAAGTAAAGTTTCAAGATAAATCTGTAGAGAAGTCTTGAAGGCAGAATGGGGAAACAAAAACCCCAAACAAACATCAGAGCTGATTTGCTGCCCTGCAGCCTGCTGGGCCAACCCTGAGTGCAGGAATCCTGCTCACACAGCAGGTTCTTTGGTACCTCCAGGAGCAGGAGATGTGCCCACATGCCAATGAGATCTGTATGTTATCACCACCTGAAGCTCCCTAAACCAAGATGAGAACACTCTTAAGGCACTTCTACATCCCACAATGGAATGAACAGGCTACAAGCTGTCCCAGGCCTTGGGAGCCATAAAGGCAGTTCAGGGTTTTCAAATCTGTCTTCATCCTGCCTCCAGTAGAGATGAGGAAGGACTCCATCAATCCATACCCTGTGGAGCAACTTGGATGCATCTCATTGGAGGTTGATTTTAATGTTTGGAACTCTTTGGCTTAAGGTCTCCCAGCGAGTGTGTGCCATAATAGGAACAATCAAATAACTGGCAAAAGCCTCCTGTTTACCTGAGAAATCACCTCCTGGCACAGCCAGACCTAAAACTTGCCATTTTCCTGGTTATTTTTGGGGAGCAGTTTGGTCCTGGTTGATGGTCTGATGTTTGGGTGGCACAATTACAGCACTCCCTTCATGAGGAGGGGGCACACGATACACATGGCAAGGGGCTGGACATGTTTTCTAAACAAGAATGCCAGAGCTGGTCTTTGCTATTTGCAGGTTAAGCTCATTTTCTTTGACTGTGTTAGAAGGAAATAGCAGAAGCAAAATGAATCCCAGACTTTTCTGGCTGTATCTGCTTTCTTGCACTACTTGATGAGAATGCATTGCTTCCTTGAGGGTCTTACTCTAACTTGATAGTTACCAGTAATACATTTCATGTCACTTCTAGACTTGCCTGACAATTGTTCAAAAGCATTTTCATAAAACTCAGAACAAGCTGAACTATTTATAAGGGTAATTTGGTATAAAAGCAACCAAAAAGGAAATATGACTTGACTGTCTTGTGGGCAATTACACAAAGCAGCTCTAACATGTAAATAAGTTCCATAAATTATATGAGAATTCCTTACTATAAATACGAAGCAAAATGAAAAAGTTAAAAAATATTAGCTGTAGATTTATAGCTAAGAGGGACCATTGTGGCTGCCCTTGCCTTATATTCAAAAGAGGATCTAAATCAAGAATTATTCCCCCATCATGTCCGTGTCTCCTGATTTAGTTTGCAGGTGCTTCACTGCAACATAATGAGAAATCTGGAGCATCCTTAGGTACTTTGGAAGCTGCAAATTAAAACCCCAGAATATTTCTAGAGCCAATTGTCATTTGTTAGATCATACTGTTTTCTATCACAACTGAAGAGCATTTTTATAGTGAAAAAATTGTTTTCCCAGTGTTTTTTTTTCTCATAAGCAGATACGTTTTTATTGAATGCTGAGTGTATGATGCAGCTTATAGATCATTTGTGCAAACATACATCATATAGTAAAGAGCTGAAGTATGAATATGAGTATGAAACAAAGTGCTACATGCAAGTACCTCCTAAACTAATACAGTTCTGAAACCTGGGGATGCATTGTGAACACTCTGTGGGCTATTTTTCAACTCTATTAATTTTTTTTTTCAGACAAAATACCTTAATTATTGTCACTGAGCAAGAGACACTTCTGAGAGAAGGAAGGTAAGAAACTAAATGAGTGGGCTTGATTAGCACAGCCACTACAACACATCAGAAACAGCAGTTCAGAGAAAGCTGAAGGGAAACCACAAAAATGTTGGCACAGAATATTTGTGACCCCTGATGTTCTGCATCACTGGGACTGTCCTGGAATACTATCCATGGATTAGCCCAAATTTTTAATGATTGAATTATGATTGATTTATGATGGGGCCCAAAGAAGCAGAACATAAAACCAGCAGACTTTAAATAGGAGCAGAGTTTGTCCAAATAAAAAAATCTATGTCGTGTGTGTTTTCAAAGCTGAAAATAATATAGCAGATACATTAAAGCAAATCCAAGTGCAGTTCAGTTTCCTCTGGGCATCCCCATGTAAACACGCTTGTTCTGCATCACAAATGATGCACCCGATCAATGTTCAGCCTTTGAAACCTCTTGAACAAAGTTTCTTTCAGAATGATCAGAGGCAATCACACCGTGGTTTGCTGCTTAAAAGCTTTAACAAGTGTGTTCACACCAGATTTCACGTGGCTGGAATACCTCCTGTGGTCACCTGGCAGTGCAGTGATGCTGCTGGATGCACCCCGTGGGTGTCTGGGGGACTCTGAGGAGGCCCAGGGACCAGGTCAGCTTGCCTGGCTGGGGTGCCCCTGAGCAAGACAACTTTAGTGGGAATTAAACAGCAGCACTAGGCTAAGCAATAAGGGAAGAGAAGCCAACACCTTCTAAAAGAAATGTAAATATCTAGATGACATAAATACAGATCCAAGGATTAATCTGGTAAACTCTGCAAGTGCTGACCCCCTGATTACAGCACTATCACATGAACCACACACACCTCACAGAGGCTTCTGAGCCCCCAGGCAGGAGGAGCAGAGTTTTCTGACAAATGGGCTTCATTTCTTTTGACAAACAGTGAATTCAATGCCCTGGTTCTTTTTACATTGCATGGGGGGTTATATACACAAATACCAACATAGCACTCTTACAGCTACCCTTAAATCCAATCCTGAAGTATCTTCTGGCTCAATCCTCCTTGGGAGACCGACAGGGTTGTGTTTGGAAGGATGCACAGTCTAAGCCTGCATTTAATAGAAAATCTGGCCACTCATCCTGGGCCTTCTGCTCAGATTTGCCAGCCTGAGTTGGGTTCAAACAAGCACGATCAGCACTCCCTGACTGGGCTGCTGTGAAAGCAGAACTCAGCACTGGGATGTTGCTGCACTTGGCTCCTGCTGTAGTGCATAAAAATTATTGATCAATTTGCAGACCTCTTGGAGAGGCAGCCTGAAGACCTGAGCAGGAGCTCCCCACAGAAAACATGACAATTCCAGATATTTTAACAGTGCACAGAAAGATAAATAACCTTTGTGCCATATTAGCCAGTAGTTTAAATAATATTTACATTTAAATAATAAAGGTAGAGCTCTAAGGCACAGAGAAACTTCTTTATAAAGGAGAGGGTGTGTTCCTGGAAGAGGCTTATCCTCACAAATCACTTCAGTGAATAGGAAAAATATTAACAGCGACTGAAAAGGAGCAAGACAACAGACAAACCCATAGTTATTCGGGCACAGAGCTGGCAATTTCACCAGCTTTATTAGAACAGATAATACTTCTTTAAGGCTTGTTTCCTTCTTTTGGGTTTGTGTGTGTTGGGGTGTGGCTGTTCCCATGTTTTCTAAGCTTCCCTGTTCTTTCCCACTGCCACTTCCCGCACTGAACACATCTCCTAGCTGTGTGACAAGAGCACAGGGGGGTCAGAAAATCACTTCACATCACAGAGGGCAAGGCCAGAGAAAAAGAGACATTGCTGATAATATTCCACAGGTCAGAGCTCTCACATCAAGTCCTTAAATGCCCAAGTGAATGGGGTAAACACGTTTAACTTTCATCTGGGCTGTTACAAAAGCCTGAAGTTTGGATGCTACAGCAAAGCACCTTCCTTAGGTGCAAATGCTTGGCACCAAACGCAAAGACCTGCACCAACAGCAGTGAGATGAGGATCTAACACTCTCAGCTGGTTGTCGAAGCAGAACTGAGAACACAGGGACACCAGAATTACTGTCACTGCTTAGGGATGAGCTTCCATAACCTCCTGAACCTGTGGGTTTGCTCTGTCATTTCTGCACTGCCACTCTGCTCCACCAGAAAAAATAACAAAGAACTTCAAATGCTTGAACACCTGTGATTTTCTAGAGAGAGCCCATAACATTATGAAAGAACTAATGTGCAATCCAGAGAGGTAAAAGGGGAAAAATAAAATAAATTGGTCTAGCAACATTTAAATGATGGCAAATGTAAGTTTAATATAAAACCATATTAGAACAATTGAGAATCGTGAGAGGCTGATTTATTATTTATATGGCACACTAAAAGTTATCTGTAAAGGAAATTGTGTAATATGCAGTAAATTAGACAAAGCTGCACTATAAATTGGGATTAAATCTTAAACTGGTTTTAATATTTAATATGCTATCATGACTCACATTTTCAATAATGGTTGCTCAAAGTTCAGGAAGAAGTGTCAAGGCAGACAGAGGAGGAGCAGTTGCAGAACACTGTTCCCTGATGATGCAAATTAAATCACATCATCCCCTAATTGTCAAAACCAGACAAAACTAGCACATGTCCCCTGTTGAAGACCTGGTCCAAAACTCACCAGAGAAAGTGGGAAAAACCCTCATTAAACTCAATAGAATTGAGATCACAGTAACTGCAAGTTACATAACTATGAAGTCTAAATAAATGACGTTACACAGCAATAAAATAATAATAAAATTATTTGGTTCCATTTTAAAGATTGTCCAAATGGAACACTTAAAATTCATCCTGTGATGTGAGGAAAAAAGGTATGTTAAAAAAAAAAAGGAGAAAAATTATTCCAGAAGAGTATTAAGAATTCTGCTGTTCAACTTGAACAAAGTCAGAGCTGAAGTTCAAGAGCCCATTTGGATTCCAAACCTCACACCTAAGTGGGCAGGATCTGGGCATCAAGTGACATGATTATATCTCTTTATGAGTGCTCAGGGTGCAAGAAGGTGGGTGCTTTTAGATACCAGAGTTTATTTCCTAAGTTCAAACTACTTTACTTAAGGAGTTTCACTTAAGGTCACATGGAACACGTGTTTGAAGGGTGTTGACCTGCATAGCTTAGTCCTGCCCCAGACATTTAGTGTTTGCACTACTGTGAGAAAACCAATTGCCTCCCTCACAGTCTATGGCCTTAACTCTGTGCAAAGAACATAAATCAAAGTCCTTGACCTTGGAAAGGTTTATAACTGAGCATGTCAAACAACAGCCAAACAAAGCAGGGACAGTTCAAGGAAGCCCTGACACAGCTTTGGTCAGCACTTCGGGCAGTGATCCCAGCACATCGGCAGCCTGGCTCCTGGCAGGGAGCTTCCAGGGAGAAAATGCCTTGGTTTTGTGGAGGGTTGCAGGGAGTCTCAAGGGCAATGTGGAAAAGGCACCAAAATTCTGCATGTGGTCGAGTGTGAAGAGAGAAGCCAACCTACCTCTTCATCCCAGAGGATGACAGAAAAAGTGGGATATGGTTTTATAGAAAGCAAATAATTAATAGTCGATCCAGTGGAGGAGAAGACAACCACAGAATGGGAGGCCAATGAAGCAGCAATAGTGAATGGCAATGAGAGGTTGGCATTACTGGTCAGTGCTGAGGAAAAGGAGGTTGCACTGCTGATGAAAACACAAAGTGGT
This sequence comes from Formicarius rufipectus, assembly GCA_013399695.1. NCBI lineage: Eukaryota > Metazoa > Chordata > Aves > Passeriformes > Formicariidae > Formicarius > Formicarius rufipectus. Next base: position 2,869,889 of record VXAU01011327.1, read on the forward strand.
ACTTTATCTGCAAGAGACTTAACGTGAGGATTGCTAAGAAAAATCCTAGTCTAGGTATGCTCTGTGAAATAACTTGCAAAATTCAAATATATTTGTATCTGTGCACGCAAATAAAGAAAAGTCAGGGCAAAAGTATTACATCCTTAACTCTTCTCTAACATATTAAAGTGTCAGATGTCTAAATGTATCTGTGCATCAACGAGCTGAATCCCAATCTGGCCAGTCTGTCTGTCAGTGGCATAGTTGGACAGTTCCACATAAAACTGGTTTTCTACTTGTTTTCCAGACAAATCCTCAGGAGTTTTGAGTTTAACTTGCCTTCAACAGTTTAACTTCTCTACTCGAGTCCCATCACTCCCCTAAAAGCCATGAGAACTGTGACTGGAGCAGATTTAATAGGAAATGTTGTCATTTTCAGCTTAGACTTTGCTAATCTTTTCAAGGTTAATGTGTTCTGCACAAAAAAAAAATCATATTTAGTCTGGATTGTTTGGAGCTGCTTAAACTGCCTAATTGTCATTTTGATGAATGTAAAACTGGCATAAGACAGGCAAATGTTGCCCACAGTGAACTGGCATTACAAATGATGGTGCTGCTGCAAGAAACGTAGATTTTATTTAATATTTTGCTTTAAAAGATGTTGCTTTGAACGTGGCACACAAGAGGAGGTCACTTTATCTGCACAAGCTTCAGACTGCTGAGCTGAGCAGCGTGGCTGGAGGTTTCCTTTAAGGACAAGGCAGAACCTCTGTTAACAACCTTTCTGGGGCCACTGAGCTTGGTCTGGGACAGTTTCTATACGGGAAGATGTTTCTATCACACAAGACAGGTGCCTCCTGCAGTCCCTTCAGCTCCTGGAGTTCATTTCTTCATTACCTCTGAAGCTGAGGCTTGTTCATGGCTAGTTACTGTTTTGGTCAAATGTGAAACAAATCCAAAACCCACAGTGTATTATTGGAATCTACTTTTGTCTGTGTCTCCTGCCCAGTTGGATGAATGCTGACTGTACACTATTAGTGCAATAACTAGGCCTAACAAATAGCAAGAAAAATTACTATCAAGAAGGATAAATATATAGAATACCCCCTCCCAAACAGCCTAGAATTCATGTATTTTGGAAACCAGTACTATTTCCTCCCCTGGTGCCATTTCAGATGTTGCACTAAGTATATTGTTCTCATTTATGACAGCCACTCTCTTCACAGCTCCACAATAGTAGAGCATCTACACTGTACTTGTGTCTTTGAATATCTCCCTCCCAGCCTTTATTTATTTCCATCCTTGTTACAAACATCTGAAAACCAGAGCAGTGGAGTTGGCCTCTTTTAAGTACCTGGCCTCATTAGGCTGCTTCTTATGATCCAGAAAAATTAGGAAAATATGTCAGGTTATCTTTAATTCCCCAAACTATCCAGTCACTCTGCCTGTTGTTGCAAGGGAAGTGACAAATTCTTGGTTCTTAAGGGAAAGGCAGATTAGGAAGTAAAGGTTTCAATGAACAGCACATCATTCTCTTTCTGCACTATTAAAATCCATGTTTTTCAGAAGCTCTTTATCTATGTATTTTCCCAAAGAATAACATAACTGAAGGTTTATCGATTTCTGGAAAGCACAATACACTGCAGACTATGAAAGAAACTGTTGTATTTATTATTTTTTTTTCTAAAGACATCTGATGTTCAGAAGGTAAAGGACCATAAATTAAAATTCCAGACATTTTCTGCACCTGCTGCCTCTGGACTCAGTGCCAGGATAACAACTAACTGAAATCATCTCTAACAGCACGAGCTTGACAGCAACAGGGACAGGACCCACTTGTCACTTGCACAACAGCTCCTTCCAAAATTAGCCATTCTATAGGACATTCCTGCAGCCTGGGATTCCTGCCCAGCTCTACAGGGCAACCAGACCAGGCTTCTCAGAGCTCTAGTGGCATCAGCATTTGGCCAGAAACATCACACGGGGTGGGACTTGGGATGTAGCTCCACATCCACTGGGCTGTGTTTGGTGCACAAATATAACCATGAAGCTTCTCCTCTGGGAGAAGAAACTCCGGGAATTCTTGTGTGTGTTTTGGTTCCTCAGACTGACATCTCTAAATCCCTCTCACCACAGATGAAGGATGATAGGATGGACAACTAGTCCGTTAAAATATTTTTAGGTGTCAATCTCTACATATTCTTACCACTTGACAAAACATAGCTCCGATAAATGTAAGGCAGTTCCCTCAGAGAACACACTCGGAAATATATTTCTGGTGCTGATTATAAGCTAAGGATAATTTATTTTTAAAAAAGGCTCAGCAAGAGCATATCCAATCTTTATCATGATATGAAAAAACATTATGATATCCAGCTTGGTATTACTTTTATGAGTTCCATTCTTTCTTAATAGAAACTTGAATAAAAACCGGTCTGGCCCAACCTCGCTATTTTATTTCTTTTATTGTAACCATTAAATCAGCTTTCATTTCATTACTCTAATTGTGCCTGGGAGCAGCAACTGCCACCTTAAGGCACATAACCCAATTTAAAATGCTCACAGCTCATTCCACCTTAAAATATATTGCAGTACTTAGGACCAGCACAGCAGGTCAAGCTCTACAACAGCACTCTTGTGATCAGAGGACGTTTTGGCAGTTAAATCAGGAGGAAGACTGAGGCAATGTAAAAAAAAAAAGCAGCATTTCCCCTGCTTAAAAGATACACAGCAGTTGACATAACCATTTTTTACTTGCACCTTAAGTGTCCCCAGAGGATTCTTATTTAGGTAGGGATTGCTCACACAAGGAGCGACTCTCGGCACAGCACACAAACATCCACTTGGATGATTTCTCCTCTTGGAATTAGACATGTAAAGAGCCACCTTGCTGGGCTGGGAGGGGAAATCCATAATGATGATATATCTGCCTGTTTGTGCCACTTGTGTGGGCCCTTCTCCTATTGTTTCTGTCTCTCCATCCCTATCTGTTCCAGACCTCCCTGTAAACTGCATATTCCCTCGGCTTTACTGACAGGGAGTTGAGACACACAGAAATCAAACAACCTCCTAACATGTTATAGGGGCACAAAGACAGAGCTGGCATTTAAATTTAGGTCTCCTGCTTCCCACATGGGGGCCCCACATAAAAGGTGTTCCTTTCCTTCCTCATTATACAATGAACAGCCTCCTTCCCTCCAGTGCTGCCTATAAAGACTTTCCTCTGCCTGAGGGATCCCAGCTCCTGTAAACAAGAGCATAAACTAAATACTCTGCCTGGGGACACTCGGGGCAGATCTTCATTAGCAAGAAGCACGGTTGCCAACCTCTCTTGTTATAAGGTGTCCTAAAGGGGTAAAACAATATTTAGAGTCTTTAACACCTCTGAAAAGCCCAGAAACACATCCTGCCCACCCCAGATTTGGTAACTGAGACCCCTGCCGTGCTCCCTAACCCAGCCCTCAGTCCCTGCCAGACCAGAAGAAGCAGGGATGCCAGGAAGAGACAAATCCATGAGGGGAATCAGGATGTGAGAGCTGTGCAAGGTCGATGGGAAACCAGTGCAAGCAACTAAGAAATATCTGCAACCTGATTGTTCGCCTTGGAGGGAGGAGGGATATTTTCCTTTGTCTGGCAGTGAATCAGGTTGAGGGGAAATAACTCACCATTCTCTTTGGAAGCACCAGCTATGTAGGTGTCATTTTGTGAGCTGAACAGGTAATTGAATCTCAAAACCAAAGGTAATGAAAAAGGACCGAGCAGTCACTGGGCTGGACTTACACAGTCAATGAGTTCTGCCAACTTATGCAGAAATTTTGGATACAAGAGAGCAGGATCTTGACCAAAAAAACCCCATAATAATCCTACAGTACTTGCATAAACATATATTTCTATATGTCTAAATACACATATGCCCCACTCATCTATAAAATAGATTCTTTGGAAGAGAACTCAAACTTCTGCTCAAGTATGTGTTCAGAAAAGACAAAACATACACTTCAAAATTTCTTCAAATCTTGATTTTGCAGATATTTTAAAACAAGTTTTTCCCCTTCAAAGAAATCAGCATATTTTAAAAATTCTTCAGCTGAAGTGTCATTGATGAAATACTCCAGGCTGAAGGGAACTTCACTATGTGATAAGAATGACTTAGCTGTGAGTTTAGGCATCCCAAAATGACAGTTTTCAGAAAACCCTGATTCTGTTTTCATAATGGAAATCACTTGATTGAGTGGCATATGGTTATCCTGTTGTTATGACAGTTGTGTGTGTTTTCTCTGCATCAATAAAATTAGAACTTGAAAAAAAAAAAGCACTCATTTAAATGGGAACATGAGAAAAACACCCTAATTTAAACACAACATGCATTTAAGGTGCAGGAATATGTGCAGTACATTAGCTGGCATAACTTCAACCTACTCCAGAGGAAAGGAGACAACAGGTCCCTGGGGACCCCCAGCTGTTCCATCAGCCAAAGTGCTGCTCCACTATCAAGTTATGGACTTCACCTTCTACTCAGTGCAGGAAGAGGCCACTCTTCACAATATGGCATAAATTCATTTGAATTCCTGGTTATCAGGAGCCTGATTCTCAAGTGTTGTTTTTTTCAGCCTTTAAATTGTTATTCACAATAGTGTCAAACTTGATGAAAATCCTTCCAGTGGTTTCCCTCAATTATCACTGATCCCACCTTCTCGTCCTTTGATGACAGTTTAATTGTTTTTAGGAAGTGCCCCAGCCCAGGTGATGGACACACAAACCAGTTGCCTCCATAGGTTCTTCAGAGGCAGAGGTTCCAGAACCTGCTACAACTCTGCCATATCCACACGGCTGCTGTGATTTTGCTGTCCAGCTGTGGGACACAGAGATCTCCCCCCTCCTACTTCCCTGTGTCTTCCATGCAATTTTAACAGAGAACCTGCAGCACTAAAACCAGTGGGTCATTAATTTTGAGTAGCTTCCCTAGATATTTTATCCAAGCAGCCCTAGAGTAGAACACAAACATCTAACCCACCAGGATTAATTTTTACCACAGAGGTTATATATGAAAAAAATGTCCTGTGGAATCTTTATGATGCCCTGGCAGGATCAGGCATTTGGGGATAATGTTTATTCGGAGAGTGTTGTTGGAACATAGGTGAAAAGTAAAGTTACCTGGTGAGCCTGTGAGCACAAAGCTTTTAGGCCACATTCAGGCAGACCTGGTAATCAGCTCCCAAACTGGCTGATGGCTTCTGTGGTGCACTAACATTTTTTGTGCATATTGGTAGATTGCTTCTAAACTGAACTTTGTAACCCAACTCTCCAACACGTTTAGAATTGCAGATGTGTGTTCTGAGAATTTGCAGTGTTTGCCAGAAAGACACTATATGATATTAGCACAGTTGGTTCTGAATTTTAAACCCAAATCTGATGTTCTATGACTCACAGCCTCAGGAAAGAATTAGATGAATAGCTCATAAGGGGAGAGACACTGCCTGAATATCTTTGTAGAGGAGATATGCTGAATAATAACCATTATCTTTATATGACAAGCTACCATTCTATTTAGGATATGGTTTGCTGCTAGACAAGCAGAGAAGGCCACACAGTCATATCTGAATTATCTTTAATATACCCAGAATACCAGAAATCAGTGGAACTGCAACAGCACAGTCATTCCTTGTTCTTTTGGTTCAAGCCCAGGATGCCTCACTGACACCCCTGGAAAGTCCACTCTGAATTCCAAACTGTCCCAGCACCTCCAGAGTTGCCAGATAAGAGCCAGCCCAGGTGTCCCTGTTTGTGCTGGAGTCACAGCACAGGCATAATCCCAGATTAGGTACCATACAATGAACCAGTATTTGTAACAGAGGGTATTTGCCACCCAGCCTCTCATTTAGGTAACAGGCACTTCATTTGCAGGCACATCTTTCTTGTAACAAAAGGCCCTCCTGGTCTCTAAGAGTGACACAAACAACACGAGTCTGGCCCCAGGCAGATCTGAGACGAAACTATGTAAATGAAAATGTTTAGTAAGGATGGTTCTGAAACGTCTGGGTCATCCCCGAGATTCTGCTGTTACCAAACCTAGTTAACCTTAGGTTAGTAACCTGAGGTGACTGACACCTTATTTTCAGGGTTTCCAGATTCCCCCACGTGCCAGGATTTCTGGGATTTGCACTGGGTGTTCCTCTGCCCCCCAGGAAACTGTCTGTGAGGAATTACAGCCCCGAGGTGAACAACAGCTTGTGGAATTGTAAACCTCGTGGTGCCATGGAAGCCAATCTGCTCCAAACATCCCCGTTGTAATTCTTTTTGAAAGGCCCAATAAATGTTCCTATAAACTCATTATAAATCAGGCACCTTTTAATGACTTCCAAGAGGACACTGCTTTGCATGGGGAGGGGGCTGCACATGCTCTAGGCTGCCTTTACTACCTCGCCAGCCTCCCATCTGGAGCACCACGATTTATGGCCCCCTCAAGCTGTAATTCTCTGCAAGTGACATGGAAAGAATTCCTTTTGCTGTGCATTTCCAGGAGATGCCCACAGCCAACAAATGAAGAGTGGCTGGGCTGCTCCTCTCTGACTTATCATGTATTTTGTGTTTTTTTCCACAAAGACCTCATGACATTACCCTCAAACACCCTGAAGTTCAGCAGTAGGACCTCATGGTGGACACCAATATTCCAATAACACATTATTTGTTGTATTTAACACCATAACACCTAAAATTCCTGACAGAATTTGAATCCTCACTGTAATCCCAGGGCTATAAAAATTGCAGTTTAAGGCCCCTTGTTCTGGAGAGTTTTATGTTCAATAACCCAAAAGGACAGACAGAATACGGGTTCATTTTGGGTTTGTGGTCTTTCAGGACTGATGTGGAGTTTCAGCACCTCCTTACCTCTCCCTCCCATTTCTTTATGCCATTGTCTTACTGGATTCCCAGTGAATCTCTGACTTGATCTTTGTGAATAGGAGAAGGACAACACAGAAACCTTTGTTCACTTGCCTTCCAATTTCTGATCACAGTTATTTTGAGAAGACAGGGAGCTGCACTAGAAATTGGGGTGTTTGAGCAAATATCCAGCACTATTTGTGGCTCTGCACTTCTACATCCTTGGTAACATTTCTAGGCTATACCCAGGATGAGTTTGTATGCTAATGCTTGCAGATTTGGCTTGGGAAAATGTCTCCATGAATAGAATCTATCCTTTAAACATCAGTCCCTCTCCTTCCCTGCTGTGCAGCATCTTTCATTTTTCACAAGGTGCAGAAAGAACCTACTGATGATAATGTCCTTTTGCACCTCTAGAAAAGGAAACTCTTAAGCCCTCCAGCAAAATATGTCCCTGTTTAAAAGGTAACTGAATAAATGCAAACTCCATGGGGCTTTGCTTAATGGGGCAAGCAAGTATTTCAGCTCACCAAAGTTGAAGAAATCATAGATGCTAACTTAGAAATACTCCTTTCTCCAGAGGTTCAACTCTACACAAAATCAAGAAAATAAAATCAGACACACACATACAAAAAATAAATTCTCCAAATATCAGATTCTTTTCTTCCTTATGAGCCTATGCTGTCTACTTTTAAAACATCATATGCAAACAACAAAGTGAACAATATCCAGATTTTTTTTTCCCTTCTTATTTTTTGCCTCCAGTTTTACTGTGGTGTTGCTGAAATTTTCAGCCACTCTTCAACTCTTGCAAAGGGAAAGCATGGAAAATGGAAAACCAAAGATCTGGAAGGGATAAAGCAGCAGGGAAGGGATGGCAGTGCCTGAATAGCAGGAGGCAAAGAAAACACAGAGGTCTTCAGAACAAACTACACATCCTAAAAACACTCTGGGATATGTACAGAGAGTTTTCACTGGAAGGGCAAAGGAAATATGACCCTTCATCAAAAATCAAAAATGCTGATGATGACCCATCAGCAAAGCCTCTGTGGCTCAAAGCCTGAGCTTCCCAAGGGCTGCAGTTCCCTGCCAAGCTGCTGCCCTAAACACAAGGACTGGCAAACTCCCGCAAAGGCTCTGCTGGGCTCCCTCTGCAGCCCTCCTGAATCCCCACCCTTTGACGGACCCACAAAAACTGTGACAGCTGGAATCGGACACCTGAGTATTCAACATCTTTGAAAAAATATCATCTCCTGGCCTATTGGAGCTCCTTCAGAAGCATCTGTGGGCTTTTTCTTCTGCAGAGAATGCAAGATTTGGGGAGAAAAGACTGCTTTTTTTTTTCTTTTTTTTAGCTGCAGTTCTTCAGTACAAAGCACCTGAAACATGAAAACAACTGCAGCAGCTCCTCAAAAACTCTTATTTCTTGCTGCACTGTCATATCTGAGATGTTATAATGAGCTTTTCTCCTGCATAAAGAGGACAACCCTGAAAGCACATACAACACCCAAACTGTGCAAGTGGCAGTGCCAGAAATCACTTACTACCAGCATTTCCCATGGTTTAGGATCTCAGATATTATCTTCAGGCTCCTGGCAGAAGTTTCAGGGCCCAGAGAACATAAAATGTGTGGCCGTGCAACGGGGATCTCCCCAGAGAAGTGTGGCTTCTGGAGCAAGGGGAAAACATCACCCTAAACATTTCTAAGGGACAACATTAATGGTGATAAAGTGGTAACAAGATTTAGTTGGATGGAACTAATTACTCATGTTAGGGGATGAGAGCAAAGGTTTACTTTGGCAATAAGTGCACTTACTGAAAGCAAGAAAGAGTAATTAGCCTAAATATGTGCTTGATTAGGGGAAAGATTTTCAAAATTCAATGTAGGAAAGTAATTAGAGAGAGAATTAGAATGGAAAAAAGGCACCAAGTCATTTGGAGTCACATTATAAAAAAATATAAAATAGATTTTCCTTATTCATGACATACAGTGGACTAAAGCTCCTGTTTCCTGATCAATTTTGCTTTATCACAAAGAGGTTTGTTTTCCAGTCATGAATGACTGGATTCAATTAAAATATAAGCTCACCTGTCAATTAAATTAAAATGGAAACTCTCTTGACATTCAGAAATTAGCGTTAAAAATCACCAATTACTCCCAGAAGTTGCTGTGCTGAAAACTCTTCCTACACAGGAACAGAATGTGTTCTATTACCAGAGCTCTGTAAAATGTGTAGTTTCTATTACCTTGTGGGAGCTGAAGAGAAAAATTATAGTCCTTTCAAAGATCTAATGATTTAATTTAGGTTTTTTTCAATTCCAACAACAAATATTCCAGTGGCAGCACAGTGTAGATATGCAGAGGGGTCATAAACTATTAGGTGGCTTAATAAAGCAATAGGACTTTTCATCTACCCTTAAAATCTGCCAATTCTTTAGTAATCTTATTGACTTAACCTGCCATTCCATTCAGTGTAGTGACCTTTGTTGATGTCTCAGGTAGAATTTTGTTACATTTAAATACATTTGTTCATAGTTTCAGCTGCCTCCTGTTTTTTCCACATTGCCAAAAATCAGGGAAGGGATCTGTTGGTGCATGTACTCTGAGTACACTGCTTCTTTATGAACCTGCTCTTGGAGCTGGGCTTGAAACATTTCAAGCCCATTTTCACTTCCTCTGGAGGAAATAAATATTAACATTTCATCTCTCATAATTCCTGGGATCCACAGAGAATACGCCACCAACCTTGGAGGTTCCCCAAGAGAGTCTCGGGGTGGCCAAGGTTGCCTCAATCAATACCAGCCTTTCAGTCACCTTTGGTGTCCTTCAGCTGTGAAGAACCTGATCCTGGGATGTGCTGATGCTTTTTTTGGGCATGATCTGTTTTATCCTGCTCCTGCAGAGGGAATTCCCTTGGCTCACTCTGCAGCTGGGAGCGACTTGCCTTGCACAGCAGCAGGGATGGCCAGGGACATGTGGAAGTTGGCTGTTCGTGGGAAACCTGACTCCTCAAAAAGCATGGGGTTATTGGGATCTCACTGGGATTTCCCAGCTGGCAGGAAACAGAGCTACAATTCCCTTGTTAATGAAGAGTGTCGAGAGATACAAAACGGTCCTGGGAAGCAGAGTGATGTTAAACTGCTGGCAGTCTGTCAGTGCTGGCCTTTGGGGTTTGTTTTAGGGTGAGTGCTTTTTTTTTTTTAAAGGCAGACAACCAAAAAGGTCACTTCACACGTTTTTGCTTAGTTTTGCGTTTAGCAGGACTGTTCTTTGTTCCTTCCATTCTTCTATCGATCTGGGGGGAGAGGAGGCACAGAGTGACAAATAGGCTGCATCTGTCCCTTCCCTTCTGTCGTTTGATGCAGGGGTGGGTGAGGAGCCACGAAGGCAGCGTGTCCCACACCAAATCCCGAGAGCACAGCCTCCAGCTGGAGCTCCAAGAATTTCCCTGCATGATGAATCCTGCCAATAACTGGAGCCCCACTACTGTGGGATCAAATCACAGTCATCAGCTCTTGGCACTGCTCTTAAAAAAATGATGCAGAAACCCAGACAGATTCCTGCCCTCCTCCTGCGTCTCACATACACCAGCCAGGGGTTCAGCTGGCAATTTACTTCCCTCATCAACCTGCTGGTATAATTAGGGGAAGGAAAAAAAATAATAAAAAGCCATCTGATAGGGTGAACTCCCCCAAAAGCAACAGCCTGCTTAAGGAAATGATGGATCATGCTGAAAATAAGAAGCTGTGGGGTGAAGTTACTGCTGGATCTGTAGATTATGGGACTGTGTCAAGCCCCGTGGCCCAGGGTGGTGGGGGAGAACCAATGGCAGGTAATAAACTTCTGAAACAAGCCCTCTGGGCCAGTGCTTCCGGATTTTCAGTCAACATTGCCTTCTGAAACCATGGCAGTCACAGAGGAGCCACAATTATTGGAGCAAAAATGCTCCCGAACCGAGTTCAAGCTCTTTGGCCATGATCCAGAAAGCTTTACTTGGTCATTCAGGAGCACTTCTTGTTGCCTCAAGCCATCTTTTTCTTTCAAATTTTTTTTTGTATTACTATTTTTACATAATCAGTAGTTATTTTCCCATTCTTATTTATAGTTCTATTCTTCAGTGTTTGAGCTATTGAAATAGTTTGTTGTTCATATCCTGCAATGTGCGAATTCCGTATTCTCTCAAAATCCCCAAACAATTACTTTTCTCAGTTTAAGCATACATGGTATTTTAGTTTTAAACAGCACTTTCTTGTGAGAAATTTTTTTATTTGCCTTCTGTTTCAGTAACTGTGCATCCATAAAGATATTTTACATTTTATTCTTAATGGATTTTTCCATGAAAAGAAAACTAGTAATTAGTAAAGGCTTCTACTTAGATGGATGCTTCTGTATTCCCTGTGCTACTGCTCATTAGGGAACAACGTATGGCAAAATAGATACTTTATAAATAAATTCACAGAAAATTAAACTCCAGCCTGGGTTCCACATTCTCTCAGCCCAGAAAAGGGGTGCTCCCCCCCCCCCCATACATATTTTTGCCAGTGAATGCACTGGAATAATTGCAGCATTTATAAATTCTCAGGGAGCTGTTGGATTCCCTGGTTTCATACATCACTGAGATCCTGGGGCTGCTCAGTTTGTCAGACCCAAAGGGGCTCCACTTCCAGCCCAGTCAGGCTGTGAAATGTGTTGATTGATAAATGCCCTGGGAGTGCCAGCTGGACAGGCAGGATGTGGCCAGGCTACCCACCCCCACGTGGAGGGAACCCCTGAGATCCTTCACTGACACCAGGACACGTTGTCCTCCCTCTACCCAAACCAAGAACCACCTAATAACAAAGACTGACCTTCTGAACCGTGACCAAAAGCCTGCTGGCCAAGGAGTTCCAAAAATCCCTGGTGCTTGGCTAACTCCAGAAATGTCAGCAACATGAAACACTTCAACAAAGGAGAATCTGCAAGGGACCCCCTCTGGTTTATTGTTCTAACTGAAGACAGAACACTCTGCTCTTTAGATCCAGAAAACAGCACCCAGATTTGACTACCCCAGGTAGGACACAGATTCCATGTATACAGAAGAGATAAGCGAGAGAGTGGGGTGCTGCTTCTCTGATATCTGCCCCTGTTCTGAACACAGAGCTGAAGCAGTTTGTGGCAAACTGAACCCAAAAGGGGGATCAAGAGGCATAACATTTTCAAGTTGAATCGTTACACCTTTTTTATTCAAAAAGAAGTTTTCATGATGCTGCCATGTGATCTTTCCTGGAGGAGCAGGTGGGTTCCGTTCTAAACCTATCCTGATCAAAAAAAGACAACTTATTTTGGAAGCAAAATCCAACTGATTTTTATATCTGAAAAGAACATAATTATTTCTTTAAGGTGGTTTTGCCTTGACTTTTCCCCTCACTCAAAAAAACCCCCAGAAAACAATCTGCCCTGGGTTACCAACAGTATATATACACACATATATATGTGTATATAAATATATATATAAAAAATAAAATAATATTATATATAGATTATAAAATATTATAAAATAGAATATGATCAACATAACAAGAATCTGGGGCATTTAATTCATGTTTGAATCTCTTCATACAGAGGAAGGTCTAAGACAGTTTGAGATCTCATTCAGCAGTGCCACTCACGCTGATCTTTGTAACAAGGAGCTGCACCACTGCCCCCCTTCAGCTCAGGCACCTCATCCCAGAGGTTTTGCCCATCCTTCCCCACTGTTCCCAGTACCCAGCCCCTGTCTGACACTGCAGCACCAGTAACCACCATAACAGCTGGCAGGACTTTGTCTCTGTTAGGTATTCCCAGCTCACTCCATGCTCATTACAAGGTGTGAAGAAGACCCAGTTAACGTTCCGGGTGTGTCAGCAGAATAATGTAAATAAATCTCTTCTGGTTAATCTAATTGCCTTGTTGCTGAAGTTATAAACCAACTGGACATCACTGATGACAACCACTGAATACATCGGGACTCCTTCATCTGGAATTCTACTATAAACCCCAGAAGTTTCTAACCAGCAGAAGGGAAATAAAGCTGCCTGTAGACAGCTGAATGCATGTTTGTCTCTAAAGACATAACAAATAGAGAAATATAACCACTGCTGTATTTAGGAACACCGGATATTGTCCTGGAAAACACCTTAGTGATCACTGTAGGCAGCTCCCTTCTGTTGCAAGGCACCATATTTTACACATTCCCTTTTATAAACCAGAACCAATTTGCTACATTGCAATATGAAGATCAAAATTAGAACAATATTTTCATCTTCTATTCAATCAGTTTGTCTCATCTAAAAGAAAAATCACAGCTTGAGCTGTGTAATCTCAGCAAAAGATAAATCTCAGTTTATGATGTATCAAGACTTCCTAGTAAGCCATTTGGCTGAATTAAGCTCATCCTTCCTTTTTTTGTGACAACTCATGCCATGACATTAAAGGTCGTGTTCCTTCCTTCCTGTCACTTTAAATTATGCCATCAATATCGTGAAGTGATTCAACAGAGAATTTAATAAATGCTACAGAATTATTAAAATCGTGCTAGGTGGCTGCTTTTCATACATTCCTTTTACAATTTCAGTGAACACTTCACATCCTTAACAGGAAAAAACCAGATGCCTTGAATTTAATGGGAAATAAGTTGAGGATGCAGGTCTGGGGAGGAAGGGGAAGTCCAATTCCAGTCACGCCATGCCCATAATCGTGGCAGTGGCACCACACTTGTATTCATTAAGGAAACATTCCTTTAACCTCTCTGCAATCAGGTTCCAAATGGTTTAGCTCAACACTCTCTCCCCAAAAGCACACATCTGGATTAAAACAAGAAATAAATAATTTAAAGGGATAAATGCTTATTGAAAACATTCACATTTGATTCCATCAAGTGCTTAGTTGTTGCTTTTGGTATCACTGTTTTACTTCTGTGTTGTTCTTTAGTTTTTAAATGAGAATTTTGGGATTCATTTTTCAAACAAAGCACTTTCCTGTCTCCCCCACCTTCTGGCAGAGAGTCCCAATCTACTTGCTAGAAGGTGACTTGGAGTTCCCCACTGGAAACACAAATGGAAGGTACAATCCAACTGTAAACACACCATTTATGTTAATAGTTGTGCAAAACCATCCTGGAGAATTAACTGCCTCACAGCAACATAATGGATGTGTTTCCCTTGTCTGAGAAAGCAGGAAGAACTCTGAGAGAAGGAAAGGAAATAATATTTGTTAATGTGGCTGCAGATTGAGATATGGCTCCTTTCCACAGGTTTAATTAGTAGGGAGCCAGAGATGCCTATTTTGTAATTTCATTTCTTTGATTCATATTTCTATTTTTGAGTTAAAGTTCTGCACCCAACAACACGCCCCAGGAAGCAGAAACAAAGTCCTTCAGGGAACAGCTGAGCAGCTCACCAGGACATAGGTACAGCTGAGCCATTTGTAGGACTGCACAGCCCTTCTCCTGAAATCCTAAAGTCAAAGGGTGGGAGTAAAATTCATATGACACTGGAAACATCCCCATGGAATTGCCTTCTCAGGGGCAGTGCCTGCTGTCATGGAGATCAGAAAGTCTCCCTGGGATTAGAAGAGATTTCAGCAGTGTGTTTAGGACAAAGCAGGTCACTTGGAGACCTCACAGAACCAGCAGCACCCAATCTTCCCTCAGGTAAAGAAATTGGCTCAAGCAGCCCTGGTCTTCTTCGCTTTGCTGCTCAACTCTCAATATGTGATAGTCTTCTGAAGATTTCTGTGTAGCAGAAAAGGAGTTCCCACACCAAACTGCTCAGAAATCCTGTGTTAAGGTACTGAGTAAGCCTTAACTCCTCCAAGGTGCCATAGAACTACCACCCAGGGAATCACATCTCGTGGTGCAAAGACAGCAAAGCTGCTCCCAAATTCCCCAGAGCTGTTTGGGAAGGGAGGAACGAGAAATACTGTCAATACTGAAGCAAGTGGAGGGAGCAGCAGCAACAAACACCGTCACCATGAAGTTCAGGGAAGCACTCCCAAGTCCAATTCTACTTTGACCTTTTCCTAACCATTAAAGTGACAGAGTGAGTGCACAATTCATATTTTCTTAGTGGATTAAATATTTAGTCTATCATCTTGATCTTCTGGGTGTTCTTCCCTACAGGCTTAGACTCCACCTAAGGCTAAACAGTAAATGCATCAGAGTTCCACACTGGAACAAATCACAGGTGCTGTCACATCCTCAGCATTCAATTTTAATGGGTTAACAAGTTCTAAAAACATAAACTTTCCCTTTCCTGCAGAAGGTTTGCTTTCAATGTATCATACACAGCTCCAATGATGCCACTTCCATACGCCTTGGAAAGCCAGGTGAGAAACCCAGTTATCAACTGCCACTGGGATTAGTTTTTATTTTTATTATGAACATCTCATGACCAGAACCCACTGAGCTTTACACTAAAGTGCATTTCTGTTTTCCTTGAACCCTTACCCACCACCCATATGTACTATTTCCATTCTAAATATTTATAGGAAAAAGAGAGAAACAGATAGTAAATGGGAAAACAGCACTACAGTTAATTCTACCTCATGAATATGGAGGCACAGAGAGATTGAATGTTTCATTCAAGGACACAAACACAGAGCAAGTGGCAAGGCTGGGAACTCAATTTCCTGAGTCCTACCTCAGTACCTTTACTACAAAGCCACCCATCCTTTCACCTTTTCTGCTTTCATTTACACTAATTTGCTGAATACTCAATCAAAGAAAAGCACTAAGAAATGTGTTCAAAGAAAGTTGTTGAGGAAGGAAAAGAGGGAGAAGCTACAGAGCCAACGGTGTGTAAAATGAAACATTTTAAATCGCTTAGTCGTTTAAATAACATGAAATATAAATCCAAGGTTGTGGGGAGTAGAAATATCAAGGGAGAAGAGCCTTTCAGCAACACTGGAGTTGGAAAGGCAAGGGGAATAAAAGACCTGACTGTGGAGCACAGCAGTGCAAAGAGGGCAGAGAGAAGGGGAAGAGAAAGGGGGTGGCTGTAGCAGCAGGACAGGGAGAAAAGGCTGCCCCAGTAATCTGCACAAAATACAACTTCTCACACACAGCTCCTGGAGTCCACCTTGGCCAAGGGACTCTGCTCATCCTTTTCAACCTGCAGTTGAATTTTTCAGTCCCTGCATCTTCCAGCAAGATTTCTGTCGTGTGTTCAAACACTTCTTTTAGCCATCACTTTTTTACACAGGAAGGATCTTTACACCCTACGTTTTCTCTCTTCCTACAGTGATGTTGGGGATGGACACATCCAGTGCTGTCAGCCACTTACTGCAGCATTTTTGGTGAGTACTGGAAGGGAAAAACCAGCACAAGAACCCTTCTCACTGCCTCTTAGCAAATGCTGACTATTTTAACCCTAATGCCAATCCTAACTCTTTCCCTTTGCAGCTGACAAGTCCAGTATCTCTGGGAAAACAGACACTTTTATACCCAAGGCAGCCGAAGACAACTCATTCAGGCCACAAGATTTACAACTCTGAGCTTGCCTAAAAGGTCTGTCAAACTAAATTTCATCTGCTGATGGAGAATTTATTGTTGCTAGGATTTGACTGTAGTCAGTGCAACTCCTGCTATGAAAGGCATCAGGGATGCTTGGATAGAGTCAACTCCAAACAAAGAAAAGCACAGGTTCAGCACAAGACCAGCAGGCAAAATGATCTTTGCTACCCTTGAGGTTGAAGTTTAGGAATCATCTTTTATTGAAGACATTAGAGGTGGCCCTTGCAAACATTTTGCACAGTGTTTGCAATGATATTTAATCACAGAACACTCTGGGGTGGAAGGGACCCACAAGGATCAACAAAGTCCAACTCCTAACCCTGCACAGGACAGCCAGTCCTGTCCTTTGGGTCAGCCACACTCAAGGGGGTTCCCTGTTAATTGAATTAATTAATGTTGAAAGAGTTCCTGAGGTACTACAGAGGGAGAACACAACCCTGCACAAGACTGAGCTCCCACCTGACAGCCTGGCATTCAGATTTTGGATCCACAGTCCCACAAAAGGAATTCACAACTATTAAGGAATGTTTTGCTGCATTCATTCTAAATTGTAGTCTTAAATATCTCTGAACATCCAGTTCCAAATCTAATTATCTGAAAGACAAATTGAAATAACTGCATAGGATTGATTTTTCATAATGAAACAGGGATATTAAAAAATATTATCACAGGGAGAATTCTGGATGACAGAATGTGTAACTTGAATTGTCATTGTTTTACACCAAAATACTCCAGCAACTTCTACTTTTGTTTAGCACATGGTATGCCTTTTTGTCACTCTGTGATCTTCTCAAAACCACAGAGTCAAGTCACAGTGAACTCATATGTTCAGTTTCCAGCAACACAGATATTTTCCTGCCAAGGAAGCAATGGCCATTAAACTGCCTCTTGTCTGCCCACCCAGTAATTACAGGCAACATCACCTGAGAAATTCAGAAGCGAACAAAGCACAAGGCCCTTCTTGGTCTCCCAGTCAAACCTCATCTCCAGAGAAACAAAGACAGATCCTCCAAACTCTTCTGGGTATGAGTAATGTTTATCCAGGCCAATCTTCTTAATAAAGCCAGTATTTCAATTATAAAGCCAGAAGCAACTCACAAGCAAAGACTTACGGCACTAAATCTACTAAAAGATGGCAATGATGCAGAACCAACAAGTTGTATGTTATGTAGAATTGGGTCACAATATTTGGATTCATTAGCTCAGCAATGAGGTTTCCCCTGTCTGCTAATCACCCATTAATGAACCTTTGAATGAGTCAAATATGTTCCTTTTCATCTGTTTTTAAAGAAACTTATATAATACATGTGAACTACATATACTTTTGGACCTCAAGAAATATTCAGGAGTAGTTCATTAGGCCATCATATTCTACAGAGAATGAAGAGAAAAAACCTCAATATTTTAACACTAAAATCTGCCTGATTTACAATCTTCTGTTACATCTCTGCAGGAAACAGTGTAAGGCAATGGTTCCTCATACCAAATCTACTTTTAACAAAAGAACTTACTAAGTTCCAAAGGCTGGCAAGTCCAACTTAAATCACCCTGATAACGAGACACCCAAATCCCAGAGACTCCACGAAAGAACACACAGAGCTGTTCCATCCTGATTTAAGCCACAGAGTGGCTGTTCCTGAGTCACCACAACGCTGGGATGGATCTGACCCTGCTGTGTCAGGCAAATGCAGAACAAAGACTCCCAGGCCAAGGATCTTGCAATCAAAGCACAAAACGGGAAAAAAAAAAAAAAAAAAAGAAAAAGAAAAAAAAAGA
>VXAU01011327.1:2888072-2910603 GCA_013399695.1 Formicarius rufipectus
AAAAAAAAAAAAAAAAAAAAGAAAGAAAAGCTGGGTACAAATGAACAGGAGTCCAAAGAAACAAAAGCACAGCACGAGCAAGGACAGGAGACTTCATGCTGCAGTGAGTGTTGCTCATGTTAAATCTCTCCTGGGCAAGGAGAGTGGGAGGGAGCCCATGGGAGGAGAGTGAAGCAAGAGCAAGGCCTAAAAGAGTTCACTGGATTAGTAAAGGTCCCTTGCTCTGTTAGACAATTGCTAGATGCTTGTTCTGCCTGATACCTGATGAATAACTTGTCCTGTTCTATTCACTGGACCAAGACCTGGTCTGGGAGGTTTTGCTGGGAGTGCTACAGGATAAACCCAGTGGTCATAAATCAGGGTAATATGGACATTTGAACAAGGCTGGAAGGCCTTGAGCCAAGGAGTTTTGCAAGCTTGACCAGCCAGGACACCTAACAAAGAAAGGTGGAGAGGTCACGGTGAGAAAGAGGAGAAAACAACCCCTGAAGAGTGGACAGACCACCCAAAACTGTGCCAGGAGAAGATCCTGGAAGGTTCCACCCCGAACTCCCCCTCCTATGAATATGACAAGTAGTATCACAACTCTATGAATATGCACATTAAGATGTTGTAATCTTGAACATCAACTGGATAAATTACCTCGTTTCTTGCTGAAACTTTGAAGCAGTTTGTGCCGTGGAACTGCCTCGCTCCCCAACGTTGCAATAAAAACCTTTGCTGCTTAAAGACCAAATTGTCTCTGGGCAGTTCATTTATTTCATGCTTTTTGGCATCAAGAGGAGCACACCTCCCTGCATACGTGCAAGCAAAGCAGCAGCACAGGGTCAGGCTGCCCCAACACTCCCCCCTGAACTCAGAAACACCTGGTTTGAAAATCTTCCCCCGTTGTGGAGGCAAAGGCTCAGGCAGGCAAAATTCACAGGCAAAGATCAGGAAAACTGCCCCCCAACAAGCAAAGGGCTTGCCAGAAGATACCCTGAGGAAAGGCTGAGCAAGACCCTCAGGTGGTGTAGTGTATGATTTAGAAAAGACAACTTTTTAAGAAAATTGGGGTCGTTTAATGCAAATTTGTCACTGTTAGAAAAACAAAAAAAAAACCGAACCAACACACCTAAAAAAACCCCCCCAACAAACACACACAGTTTGGGTTTTTAAAATCCTACTGCTTAACGGAGGATGAATTCTTGAATTTTCATTACCTTCCCAAATTGGAATGAGTGTTGGAAAACGAAAACCAGGGAGATGGTAGAGGTAAGGAAAACAGCCAGACTTCCCCTGTGTGAAACATGTGTTAGTTTTGCTGTGAAAGGAGGAGCAGAGGTGTTTGGCTGCAGCCCCACAGGGAAACATTTCCACTGCAGAGCTGCTGCTGAGCCCCTCACCTTCCTTCCCTGCAGCCTCGGGTGGGGACCATGGGATGGGCAGGGATCAACCTCCAAGTTGGGGAGGGATCATCTTCCAGTTGTGGGAAGGCAGGGCAAGGATCATTCCTCCAAGTTGGAGGGAAGGGCAGGGATCAGTCCTCCAAGTTGGAGGGAAGGGCAGGGATCAGTCCTCCAAGCTGGAGGGAAGGGCAGGGATCAGTCCTCCAAGCTGGAGGGAAGGGCAGGGATCAGTCCTCCAAGCTGGAGGGAAGGGCAGCGATCTTTCTTCCAAGCTGGAGGGAAGGGCAGGGATCATTCCTCCAAATTGGAGGGAAGGGCAGGGATCATTCCTCCAGCTGTGGCAAAGACAGGGATGTGGCTTTGGGAAGCTCCTGACTGCAGAGGGCTGTTCATATCAGTTCCTAATGGATGCACAGGGCAGTTTTCAGTGTAAGCGGTAGGTGAAGGTCCCTGCTGATTCTGGGCAGGGACAATACAGACAACAGCCCTGAACATGAAAGTTGGCTGTAATCCCTGAAGAGGCAGCATTGGAAGTTGTTCTATAGCCTGGGAAACTGGAAAGGTCGTGGCTTCCCTTTAATATAAGGCTTTAATAACTGCTGTGGGTTCTTTTTAAACCTACCCTAGAAACCAAATTAAGGATCAACTGCCAAGGATCAGCTTTGGAAAGGATGTTCGTTAAAGCTCCTCTTCAAACATAAAGCAAAGTGTTGAAGGCAAGGGATGCAGGATATGGTGCTGATGGGGAGGCTGAGAAATGAGACAACTGGCAATGACTTCCCTCACACAATACCTTTGGTTTCAGTGGCCAATCTGGGCTTTAGTAAACTTTTTCTCCAGGTACAGAACCTGATCAGAATTACAGGTACACAGGACCAGAGGCATTCAGGTGTAGCCTTCACATTAAACACTATAAAAACCACCCACAGGTATTCCATATTTTTGTATTGCAATTTTCAATTAAGATACTCGTGAGAGGGACAAGATTGGCACCCTAAATTTCATATAAAATTAATTATTTTATGCATTATAATTATTCTGATTGGACTGAGTTCTGCAAAAGCCTCTCTCTCCCTTGGGCATTTTGATTATCATTCAGGAAGAAGAGATGGGTGTTTTAAAGGAGATATGTTTAGGTTCTGCTAAAATACCATGACAACTTTCAGAGTTATTCACTTTCAAAGCTATTCCAGAATAATCTGTAAAGTAACATCAAATAATTCATACTATTATGGCAGAAAATGAAAAGTGTTCCATTTCATGCTTAATTTATTTTGTAATTATAAATCTGTTGGTAAACAGTACCTTAATAGGCTTTGCTTTGTGCCTGCTTATGCTTCTAAACTCTTTAGAGTTTTAATATGTTTTCAATACAAAAACCATGATAATAACTGCTCCTGGAAATGACTGGCTGGATGGGTTCATCCCTAAGTAAATTTTGGCATTCCTCACATACACCTAGATAGAAATAGATAGAAAACAGTCTGGCAATTTTTAAACATCAGAGCAGACTTTATAATTCATAACTAAAAGAGTTTAATATTAACTTTACCCTAACAAAAGTATTTTCAGAAAAAAAACCACCACAAACAAACAAAAACAAACAAACAAAAAAAAAACCAGCAAAACAATTTTTAATTAAACCCACTTTTAAAAATGTGTGGAATGAGCTTACAGGTGTCACTTCACCAAGCCTCAGTCTCATATTTTCCTTACCCCCTCTGCTATACTCCTGAAACTAAGATTTTTTTTTTTAGCTTTCTCTTGATATATGATAAGTGCCCTGGCTTTCTGTTGCTCTGTTTAAAGCTTCACAATAGCTTAAGATATGGGGGCTGGTATTTAAACATTTATCCCACCAAAATTCCAGAGTGTGACTCCGTTAGCAGCCTGTGCATTCTGCCTCATTGCAGCAGCACATTGTCCTCCTCAGAGCAGGAGGGAGCACTGTCTCTACCACGACACATCACCTAAAGAGCCTCCCTATTTTACACATGCAAAAGATGTGTATAATTAGAAATACATTTGGAAAAACAGCCTCTTTTCTGAGTCTGAGCAAAGACTTTATCGACCAGAGTTACCACCTATTACCATCACTACCATTTGTAGCACCAAGTGCTCCTCAGAGTAACTTTACATTTGCCAAAGTTAACTTCACCCTCAGCTCTCCTATGGATTTGCAGAACACGCGGATATTAGGACTTGTACACCAGCAGAGCGATGTGCATGGGATCTGGAATTCTTCCTGGTCCAGTTAGGAAAGCCAGGGCTTTGCATAGAAGATGAGGAGCTGAAGTTTTCGAGGAGTTGAAGTTCTCTCTCATTTTGTTTGACCTCACCCCTCCAAATTCCGCCAGCCTTGGGTCAGCAGGAGAGTTCAAGCACTCAGCTCCTTCCTGCCTTTAAATAATTCATCAGCACAAATGCACCACAGCCTCAGCCTCTGCCACCACTGCCCCTGAGTGAGAAGGAAAGTCTCTGGGCTGTGTTTTAGCAGAGCAACCTCCCTTTCTGGGAGGGGGATTAGGCTGGAATACACACGTAAAGATCAGTCTAGGAAGGAGTTTGTGAGCACTGTGGGCAGCTTCTCACTGTCCTAATCCTGAAGGTGTGCTTTGGGAAGGTGGGCACTTAAAGAAATCAAAGTATCAGCTACAGGCAGTAATCCTTACTGCAGGTGGGGATCCCCTCCTGGCCCTCCCCTCCCAGCAAACCTGCTCCGAGGAACAGGCAGGAGGTGACTGCACAATTTAATAGTGATTTAGGTGTTCCAAGCA
Organism: Formicarius rufipectus; assembly: GCA_013399695.1. Classification (NCBI taxonomy): domain Eukaryota; kingdom Metazoa; phylum Chordata; class Aves; order Passeriformes; family Formicariidae; genus Formicarius; species Formicarius rufipectus. The sequence continues at coordinate 2,892,238 of VXAU01011327.1, forward strand.
GTGTGTTATAACACAACGAGAGTGCACAGACACAGGACCTGAAGTCAGAGCTCAAGGGAGAAGTTCAGGCACTTTTCACATGAACATGTTGCCCATGAGTTAAAAAATACAAGATATCTTACAAATATTGCCCTTGATTTTTAACAGGGCATTTTATAGACAATAATTTAACAAGTAATCTTCCCAGCTTTACATTTTTCTATATTTACTGTTGGGGTAAGTACATATTTATACTGGTGTCTTTCAGTACACAAACATCTGGTTTAAATTGTCAAATCCCAGTTTATATTCCAGGCCTTTTGCTAAGATTTCAAACAGATTAAGAGAACTCTTTAGTTCTCTCTCATTTTGTTTATTGGAAAAATTTTAATACCTTTCAATGTTTTGACTGTGATAGAGCTGGAAACTGTATTTTAGTGTGTTTTAAACTCACTTCTGTTATCCAGACTGTTAAAAAACTATTAACTATAAACAAAAAAGCTATTTCTAGGATCAAAAGTCTATGTCAAACTTGTGTAGTGTGGTAAAAGAACTGAACTATTAATCCAGGATATGAATCAATTATTCTCATTTACAGTTAACTAACATACTACAGTAATTAAAATATTATTTGTCACAGAAATAAAGAAATGAAGTTGAATAATGGCAAAAATTATTCATGAGCACACTGTTGGACAAAGTAATCCTAATGTTTTAGTTGAGCTCAACATGACTGACTTCACTCATGAAGTTCAACACTTCCCATCATTACCTCCATCAATTTTCCAGTAGTGATTACCATTATTCAAAATTTACTGTTCACCTGAATTTAAAAAAAAAAAAAAAAGAACCTCCCAAAACTGTAATTTAGGCAGAAACTTTGAGTAATTGATTATGAAAGCAAAAGTAGAATGGAAAAAGGAGAAGGTTTTGAACTCCAAGCCAGAGCGGAAAGGCAGCGAGCGAAGCTGCTCCTGCCTCTGGAATCCCATCCCTCATGCCCTGCAGACACAGCACGGCTGACACCTCTCGGCACAGTCACCGGTCTGGAGAAACAACAACCACATTTAGCAGTGATGCCTGTATGGATTTCTCGGCTTGTGTGTGCACAAACAAAAGCAATTAAAGGAAAAGGCCTATTTTACTGGGTAATTTCTTTGCAAGGAATTATTCCACTGACTCCGTGGAAAGTTATTAAAGTGATTGTGAAGTCGGTATTAATAAAATATGCCGAGAACACACAGGCTGTCCCTGTGTTTACTCAGCACACAGGGAGGCTGGGAGCTGCTTTGCCTTTGCTCCCTTCAGAAGAACAGATTTCGTTCCAAAAATCTTCATGGAACTATCACTACACTATGAAAACAAGATTAAAAAACTATTTCTCATGCAGCTATAAGGAAAATTTACTGCTGTGTTGTGTTTCCCACGGTGTTCACAACAAAGGAACCAAACCTTTGCTCAGTGAAAATGCTGAATTCCAAGGGAAAAAAAAATAAGAAACTACATAATGGCAAATTGTACCCATGGGACCTGAGGGTTATGATGGACAAATAAGAAGTTGAAGAAGACCACTGGATTGGGTAGTGCAAACCTGAAAGCAGTCTTGGAAATGGGAAAACTATGCATTAATTAAATAATTTTTAATATCGTTAGAGCAAACAGTAAAATCAAATTTCAGAACCAATTGATGGCTGTGTGGTTCTACTTCAACTATATAGTTAATATTTTAAGGTTCCTCACTTTATAGGCATCATCTGGGCACTTGATGGCCAACCTGCGTCTCCTGTGGACTCTGGAACATCGGGGATCTCCATGGATGTCACAAGAGCAGAACAAACACCCCACTGCTTCCAGCCCTGTGTGGTCACAACAGACCCAGTATTTCAGTTAGATTGATTGAGAAAGGTTCTGGGTTTATTTTCCCCATATCATACAAGTAGAAGGTTATTTTAAAATCCTTTAGGCTGTTCATTTTAAATCATTTTGTCACAAGAAATTAATTTACAGGCTTGTGGACTTTGCAGAAATGAGAGATTTCTGGAGCAGTGAGTGAAGAACTTTGCCAGCCTCCTCAATGCTGACTGATGCAGTTTCCTGAGGAAGGGAGGCAAGTGGTGGTCTTATCTCTGAGCTGAAGTCACTTCTGATTGGAAGCAGCAAAAATAAAAGACAAAAACCTTCCACCACCTTCTTGCACAGAGCTCAGCACAAAACCACATCACTCTCTCCTGTGCAGGAGCACAGTTTGATCTGAACCTCTTTGACACTAATTCTTGAGAATTCTGAACAGGACATCTTGGTTAAAGTTTAGCAGTGCAAAGCAAGAGGTTTATTTCCTTTCCACACTGAAGAAAAGTAACATTTGAGATCTAAAAAGTCGTAATTTTCTTCATATTTTGAAGCAATCCCAGAATGAAGTTTTCAGCTTTTGAAATACAGCCCCTTGTCTGTAACACTGAAGGCTCTGTCTGTAAATGCTGTAAAGACCATCACTTGGGGATACTTTTTGCATTTCATCCTAATATTTCCTTCATGAAACCCTCTGCATCAGTGCAAAGCAAATAAAAGCTCATTTGTATCTCTGACACAGAAGGTTGCTTCAGGGAGTTTGACAGTCATAATAAGAACTAAATCCATGGCTTAAACTTGGTAATTGGCCAAAACCTGGACAGCTTGGATTGTTCAGAGGTGTTATCCTAAATCCAAATCAGCAGCCAGCATGACTGAGCCTGACATCTGCAGATATATTTATGTATTTCTCAAAATTTACCCTATTTCCCACTTTATAGCTCTAAATATCACCAGTTCAGTTTGTCACACTCTTGCCATGTTACCCCCTACCATTATGCAGTATATATTCCATGATTCTTGAAAATATATTAGTTTATAGCCTCACTTTTGTCCCCAAACTGGCTATCTTTTGATGAATGAGATCTCAGACTAGATAGGTAAATAGAAATAGGGTGAGGGATGGGAGCTTGCCATGTATAATTTATTAGAAGCACCACAAAATACCAGCGCTGAGAGAAAACAAATTATTGGCCTCTCATGCAGTGACCATGAGAAGGTGATAAATATTTCATTATATAGTACTCATCAGACAGCTGAATAGCTCATCTGTCCTATTTATGCCAGCTAAAATGAATTCAACCTATCAGTGGCAAATGTATTTTTAATGTTTCCCCACCTTCTGGGGAAGGGGCAGCTAAAAAGTCCATCTTCCACAAGAATCACTTTATTCATTTGATTACACACTGTAAACTGTTTATTCTTCAATAGGTTTTTCTTGTTGAAACCAGCCCTTTACATCTCACAGAAATGGCATGTCCAATGCTCATTCCACTTACTGGGCAGCAGAAGTTACCACAGTTGTTTTCTAAGCTGTGAAAACAGGGTATTTTGATGGGAAAACATCTAACTCTAAAAACATCTGGAAGCATCCGTGGGCTCTCCTTCCTCTGGAAAAGCAAAACCGAGTCGGATAAGTCCAAATGGCCTTTTGTAAGAAACACAAGCTCAAAACCTCAGCAATAGCCTGAAGAAAAAAAGGTTCATTTCAGTTGAATTTGGACTTATTACATCAAGAGAACGTACATTTGTTTTCCAACTGAGAGCAGAACTTTCAGAACTCCAGCAGGAGCATGAAATCATAAGAACCTGCTCCAACTCACTCATAAAAGTAAGTAATTGGTTACCAAGCTTCAGTTAACCTCTTTGGAATACAATTACTGAAAATATTCCCTTTATATTGTCCTAGCTCTTCCTGACTCCAATACTATCAGTTCTTATAAGCCAATAAATAACACCAAGGAATTTGAAACTCCTGGTTCCAGATCTCAAATGACTTTCCAGAATTTAGCTCTTCTTGCAATCATTCAGGTTGTGAGGCATCCTGATCCTAAATATAAGCCCAGATTTAAGAGGGGCAGATAAATCAGAAACCAAGACTAAAGAATTCCAAAGACATTTATGTCAACTCCCTGTTTACCCTCCTGGAACCTCCTAATTATGAATCATTCAGAGTGAGGAGCTATTCATTGCATTTAGTTAGAGTTGGCTTCTGACCCTCAACTTTTCAGCAATACAACCACCAGCCAGAAATAAAGAACAGCTAATTTAATGCTTCCACCAAACCTGTGCTTACTTATCTGGATCTTGTTTGATAACACACTTCTTTGAACATACAGCCTCTACTTTTCCTAATCCTGTCTTTATTCTGGCTTTTTAAAGTCACTTACCCTGCCAAAACTTTGTTAATACATTGAGCACCCACGGACAGTTCTTTTCCTTCTTTACCCCTGGAGATGGGAAGGGGTAGGAAAGCAAAAAGAATTGAGAGCCCTGAAAACACAATCATCAGCAGCTATTGAAGGGTTGGCTTTTGGCTTCAGAAACAGGGAGTTCCTTTCCTTTCTACACATCTCTGATATCCTTTGACTGGCACTACTTCTGATCATCTCTCTGTTGCCATGGTGCGCACCAAGCTCTCCACAGTGAGCTCTGACAACAGCAAAGCACACAGATGGCCACCACAATTATTCCCACTCCCTCAGTGTGTCCTTACACACTCCAAGGAGTCTGGAAAATGCCTGTGTTGCTCCACCCATGTAATACTGACCTCCACAAGAGCTGCTGGAGCAGCAATAACAGGATTGAGCACAATGAGTCTCCAAAATTTCTGCCTCCTGGCAACAAAACTATCCGAGCTCTCACATCACGGACAGAAGGTCCTACCAAGGGTGTGGAAATGGGGAAGAAAACAGGAAAAATACACTTTGATAACAAACACCCACTTGGATGAAGCCAACTCAAAGAATCAACAGTAACCTGTTGAGGGCTGTTGGGAGGGGCTCAGTTCTCTGGCTCTCCTTTGAATAAAGCCAACACTGAGGAGATGAGTAACACAGAAAACACCAAACCCAAAGGATGGCACCACGCCAAAAATCATCATCTGCTGAACAAGCTGATTCATCAAAATACAGCAGAGAACTCCTCATCTTTCCACACTCACCTTATCCCAGTGGAATATCTTATTCTCCTGAGACTGCTCAGAGGCATTCTGTCTCAGCTGTGTCTGGAAAAAGGTTTGTCTGCTGCAAGCAGAGTATTTTGGTCACTCTTAAGCAAAGTATGTCTATCAAGGCTGAGGGATAAAGCTATACAATAATTCTTGTCAACCAAGTAACTTTGAGGTGTCAAAATAGTCTTGTGGGTGGCCAAATATTTAAATCCCAGAACAGCTTAATTCCAAAATCCAGTTTTAACACGAAATTAATTTTTCATTTAAAAAAAAAATAATTAAAAAATTCTATGAAACAGAATCTTTGCTGCAGTTATTTGGTGTTTGGACACTCTGGTTCTGCTGCTCTGCATGTTCCAATGGACCCCCACGTTGGCCTTGTTCCCTGTTTTTATTCTCTATTTTGGGGATGAAAACACAGGGATTTCAGCTTTCAGTGAAGCTCGTGGGAACTTCAAAAATCAGTAAAACCAATGGTCAAAGCTCAGTTGAGAAGTCTCAGTTGAGAAGTTCTCTTCAAACACTGCAGAACGAGTTTCTGGATGACTTTTTGTGTAAATACAGCACTTTGGAGAGCAGGATGAATTCCAAGGCTGCTTTAAGGCAAGATTGAACCAGAGCTTTCCAAAGGCATCTGTCATTAGGTGAGTGCCTGTCTGTCCTGAAGGCTTTTCTCAGACATGGAGACTCACCACTGAAGAGCTCTGGTACCTGGATTTAATCAGCTTCCTAACTCTGAGACCCTCTGCCCCAGCTTCTCTTTGGCCCATAGAGCTGTAAATGCTTCATTGTTACATTTATATTCCTTAATATTTAAGCATTCTAAGGCAGCATTTTTTATCAAGTTAAGCTCCATCAAGGCTGGGCCAGCAGTTTATCTTCCAGCTCTCCAGAGCAGTTGATTCTTGTTTCTTAGTGACAACAGAAGCAAGCAGGAGAGGCAACCAGTCTGAGGGGCTCTTTAATGTGCAATAACAGAGACATTATTTCCACCACTTGCAGCAGAATTTATGATGGACAAAACTCGGTTTGAAAGTTATTTTCCTTAAAGAAATGATTTTGCTTCTGATGCCCCACTGTTTTGCATTTATTAGCAAGTGATTTATGAAGGAAATCAGTTAAATATTAGAAGTTCTGTATTTTTATAGTTCATTTTTCCTCAATAATTCCATATATGCCTTGCTGTACTAAGAATTGGGAGCTCTGTATTCAGTAATCATTCTTTATAACAACCAAAATATGTACTGCATTATTTGTGAATTAGGGAGCAATTTATTTAGAAATCTCAGAAAATGACTTTTCTTCTTGGTGTTATTTTACAGTCCATCCATTTTGTCTTTTATCTACAATTGCCTCCGTGTCTCGTGAGCCTTAAGAGATATTTCACACAGATGTGAAATGCAGAATTTCAAAGAAAAAAAAAAACAAAAACAAAAAAAAAAAACCCACAAAACTGTCAAAGAAAAGATCCAGTTCTGATCGTGGCCAGGAGGAGCACACGAGCTCAGTGGACAGTGGGCAACTCTAGGGAGCACAACAGGACCTTGGACAGGGCCACTGTTGGGATTATATAAATACATATCTGCCCACAGTCACGCGAGCCTGGATCCCACAGCCAGTGCTGAATCCCTACACCAGTCTGAAGCAGGATTGTCTCAGCATCCTCCTAAAACTTCTTGCAGAACTTTCCACACCAAGATATTTGTGGGTTTTTTATTGTGACTGAGAAGACTCCACCTGACCCCAAAACACTCACCCCGCTGGATTCTGTGAAATCTGTCATTCACATAATGAAGTTAAATAAGCATTAAAGGTTCAGTTCAAGGCTCACATTTCCACCTGGTGCAGAAGTTTAAATAAAATGTGGCGACCAGGAGGAAATCCACGTTACGCAAAAAGGAACACTTGGCAAACCCCAACTCACAGCAGCTAAAGGGAAACATTTGTGCTACACATTTAATGTGCTGATGTGCAGCAAAGTAAGTAATTAACACTTGGAGTTGAGCTACGATTTAGCACTTCTTTTCCACGTGTAACCCAGGTGCCAAAAAGGCCACTTGAGTTTCCACTGTCTTCTCCTACCTCACCCTATTGAATCCTGCATACAGTGGGAAATTAAACAGACTTTTTAGCTCCTCACTAACAAATAATGTGAATTTCAGCATTTCGAGAGTCTGGACCCAAACCTTGGGCAGATTTTTTTTTTAACCTGGACGGGAGGTGAACTTCACCTTTTGCCTCCTGCCAAAACCACAATTTGTATAAAACAGCTCATATAAAAAGTACAAAAATGCAACATACGCAGAAGACAACCCACTGGAAGGAGCAGAGCCTCGAATCCAGCTGGCCTTGTGCTAAAATCCCACGGGACAGCGAGGAAGGAGCCCTGAACTCCTCCTGGTTGCCAGCCACGAGGACGCCTTCCCAAGGCTCTCCTCCTCTGCTTTGCCACAGCTCGGAAGCTGGTTTGGAACAAACTCCTCCTCAACCCTTCCCTGCCATGGGGACACTGCCCAGTTTGCCTCTCAGAGCAGCTCCCAGCCTCTCCTGAGCTCCTCCAGGAGGCTGCAGAGACAGGACAAGGTCTTCTGTCCCTATTCTGACTCAAGGTTCAGCGTGTGCCAGGGCAGAAAATAACAATACTTGGAATTTTCTACATGTAAAACTTCCTGTGCCCCTGACACACAACACGGGCAAGGGAGGGTGGATCTCATTTATTGACAGGAACTTATTTACAGCTGATTGTAGACCTGCAATAACAACCTGACCTTAACTCAGCAGCAATGTAAGTGACAGACAGAATGAAGTGATGGACCAAAGCAGGAGCATCAAATCCCCATCCAGCAGGAAAAAGGAATGAAGGCACATTCCCACACAGGCGGAAGATGGACAGGCCAACCAGCAGAGAAGTGCAAAAACCAGCATGAGCTGAAATAGATTCCCTCTGGATTATGAGAATCTAGGCCATCAAACCCACATCCTCAAGATCACCTCATCTCAAGCAAATCAATAAGTTTTTTCCCCTAGAAGTGCCTGTTTAATGGGGAGACTTTGCTGCCACAAAGCTGCTGCAAATGTTTTCCACACCCTTAAAGACCAGTGAGCATAAAATGTTCTGGAACCTGGATGGGGAAATTTGTAAACAAGTTACCACCACATTTACCCAAGTGTCCTGTGACTCCTGTGTGTGTTTTTGGAGTCAAACATTTTCACAGGCTCCTCAGTGACATTTAATTAGAAGTCTGGGTGGCACATTCAGCCTCATGTCAGCAAAACACCTTGGGTAAACAGCAATAAGCAAACCTCCATGGGTTTATTTACCACACAGTTAATAACTTGGGTGAACTATTTGTCTTGGGTCTAATATTTATTTTGGTAGAAAACCTGGTACACATCTTTTATTCTTTTTGATTCTCATATGTACAGAAATTTTAGAAATATCCACTGACAAATAGCAAAGTTCAGAACCTTTCCCTGAAAATAAACACGGCTGTATTGCTTTTGTATCAAAATGTTACTGAGCACGGAGTTCACTCTCCAGAAAACAGAAGGTTCCCTCACTGCCTCCTGCTCACATCGTTCTCTGTTTCTGAGCAAACAGCAACACTCTCCAGAGCACCTGGGCCACACTGAAATACTGTATTTTCAATAAAACCCAGTGGTGGTACTATAGTAACCATCTTCACCATGATTAATGGGGGAAACATTCGGAAAACATGTTATTATTATTCTAAATTACATTTTGCTTGAATTACTTTTCATGCACGGTTACCAAGATAGAAAGAGTTCTGAATTGCTAATTGTGAATTCAGACTTCCGAGATGAGATTTGAAGCAGAAATACGTGTTGTTGAAAGAGTTTCATCTGAGAATGTGTAAACCACAGGAAAGGGTGCAACACGTTGGAAAAGTCAGTCTACAGGCTATCAACCCAAAAGATAACAGTGCCAATGACATCCTTAATTAAAGATTTCAGTTAAACTTCAAGGCCAGAATGTACTTCGAGCTTAACGTTGTGACAGAAAACACCTTTGTTCTGCACTTATGGGCTGTTTCCTCCCTTATCGCTGTTGTTAAGTGTTAATTCCTCTCTTGTCCTACAACAGGATTATCTGTTTCCCAGGAAAAGCACTTGCAGAGTTGTGATAGATTGAGATGCACGGGGATTATCAATCACCAAGCACAGAGGGACCTCCAGCAGCTCTCGCTGTAGATTTGGCAGATTGCTTTAATGACACCTTTGGAAATCCTGATCTTCAGCCCTTGCAGTCCCCAATAAATGCACGTTGCGCACAGAGAGAGGAATTCATTGATGTGATTGAGAACCAATATGGAAAAACACATGATACTCCCTCTCCTGTACCTTCCAAAGTGCAAATGATTGATCCTACTGAAGGCAGATTTGGAGATGGAAGGTAACAAAACCCCAACCAGGCCCTGAAGGTTTCATAAACAGAAGAGCTCATTTGCTCCAGCCTTTCCCGGTAAGAACCAGAAGAAATAACTTCCTTGTTTATAAGCAGCTATAGCACAATTTCACCTTCTGTGCAAGGGTTAAAGCCCTAGAGAACCGAGGGATGCTCAATTCCAATAAAACCATGGATGTTACACCTGAATTTAGCAAACTTCCTTCCAAGAGCAGTCAATTCATATTCTGACTACTTGGCCCATAACAGTCTCAAAATCCTAAAGATCAGCAGCAGAGACCCAAAGTGCAGAGTCAATCACCATTGATTTTTGATAACTGGCATTAGCACAGTTCTGAAATATATGTACAGAAAATATTCAATAATGCACTTTATATTCTGAAATGCTTAAGTGGGATATTAATTGGTAAATCAGGGGAGAAAAAAAAGGTTTCTCCTCAAAGCAAAAGAATTGCTGCAAATAGTCCCCCTCTAAAGTTACAACTTCACTTTTGCAGCCTTGCCCTCTAATTATTCCATGCTCCAATATCCCAAAGGCAACCATGCATTTTTCAAAAGTTATTGGATCATAATCAGTGCTTTCAACAAGACTTTCAGACAAAGCCTACCCAATGCCTTATTTATTAATAATGGCACATACTTTGATTTATATTGTATGCATTCAGCAAAGAAACAGGCTGTGTCTGGTGGAGAGCAAGCTTCCTCATTTGGAGGATAAAGATGCTTCACCTTCAGCCAAGAGAGAGGCTCTGAAGTCAAAGGAAAGCTGTGGTTGGGGCCCTGTAGAGGAAGAGGAGGTGCAGCAGGAGAAGGATGAGCTGGGAACGGGGACAGTGCCTGGATTGCATGGGCAAGCTGCCCATATCGAGGTACAGGTGGCAGCAGCATCAGTTCTATTTGCACCCCCTTTCCCTGCTCCTTGTCCTCAAAAAGCACCATTTCACTCTGCCCTTTGCTGCTCTCCCCAAGAAATTGTCCCTCTGCCTTCTTGTGGCTTTTCTGGGTGGTTGGAGAAACCAGGAGATTCGTGATCACCTCCTCAACCTGCTGGGACTTTGCCAGCAAAGTTCTCCCTCAGCTGGGCTCTCTTTCTTTCTGGGGTTTCTTTCTTTGCCTTTCCTGCCAGACTTTCCTCTGCCCCCACAGAACATTCTGTCATGAACTGCAGGCTGGAGAAGAGGATTTCAAGACCACAAGGAAACTGAAATCCTTGTTTATCTTTATGAAAAGTGGGTTGGTCATTTTGTCTGCTTTAGAAACCACTCAGATTTAATGAGTTGATTTGTGTTGCTTTAGGAGAAACCATAAAGTTATTTCAAAGGAAAGTAGGAGTGTTACAAGGGGACAAAGAAAGAAAAAAACTACACAGGTTTAAAAATACATTACTGATATCCACTTCATAGCACCTGACTTTTTGGAAACCCTTTTGCACTTAATACATAGCACTGATTTCCTTTTAGGTTGAATCACTCTGTACCCTTGAAAAATCTGTCTTCAAATATCAATTTACAGAGTATGGCAGCACAAAAGAATTTCAGAAAGCCTAGAAAGAATCTTACCTTGGCTATTCACTGAAGATCTTTTAAAAGAAAAAAAACACCTCCATGAGCAAAACAAATGAACACAAGAAACAACAAACCAACAAACAAAAAACCAAAACACCCCCCAAAAAACCCAAACCCCAAAAGACTCCAAAAACTTTTTGGCTTGAGGTGTTTTACACTCCTGGAGTACCTGAAGGGATAGTTACCTGGAAAAATACCATTTATTCAGCTCGAACCCTCAAAAAACAAAATTAAGAAAAAAACAAACAAAAAAGGATAATTTAGCCAGAGACCATAATCAGAACAGAAAAAACCCCGAAGTTCTACAGTGTTTTTGCAGACTAACTCCTAGTGTTCCTGTGCCCTCCCATCACCACGAGGTGTGAGGTGACACCACGAGGTCAGGGACAAGACTCAAGCCTGAGACATACAAAGAAGTCCACTTTAAAAGACTAAGCATTATTTGGAAGCCACCTGGTTGTCAGTGGCTGAGAAAACTAAAACACAGGCCCAGGTGGGACAGAGGGAACCCTTCCCTTCCAAAAACCAAACCTGAGACGGGACAAGATTCTATTTTCTAAATTAAATGAAGGTGTGAGCACTGGAGAACAAGGAGATCTGTTCAAAACCTATTCAGTTCATGTTGAGATTTCAGTTGAAGATTGATCGTGGGAGATATTAAAAACCTGATGGTCAGGGCTCTGAGAAGCCTGATCTAGGCTGACCCTGCTCCAAGTGGAGCCTAACCTAGGTGACCTCCAGGTGTCACTCCCAGCCAACCACTCCAGGATTCTATTTTAAGGTTATGAGTATTAAAGGCAATGGCTTTTAAAACAGCCCTGTAACCAGGTGAAAAACTCCAGTGCATCAAAACAGCGTGGAAAACACAGGAAAGAGACTTTATGTGACATCAACAGCAAAGAGGAGAACTCGGTGCCCAAGTTCTTGCAGTCCTACAAGAGATATTTGAACATTCCCAGGGCACAGACACTACTCTCAGTGGCCACCCACTGCACTGTCACCCAGCCTAAATTCCATCCCACTGAGTTACCTGCATTAGGGACTGGCACTCCAAAGGGAGATTTCCCACCCCAAGGCTCTGTGCCACTGTGAGGAGTTCAGCTTTTACACTTCCAGACTCCTGGGTTTGGTCCGGGAGAATGGGAGCACCAACTTAGCACCTACTACCTGCCAGGGGAGGGAAGGCAGCAAATTGGGGAGGTGTTGGTGTCTGGACAGCTGCTCTTGAGGAGTTCATCTGGAATCAGTGCCAGGCCAATCTATTTTATGCCTATAATTGCTGCTCAAAGTTCACGGTGGCATTTTGCTGATGTGCCCAAAATAGTCTTCCTGGGTGCTGTTGGAGCTGATTTGACAGCAGTTAAGGTGGAAGGGGCAATGATCCAGTTGAATGCCTGTCTGGGCCATTTTGATAAGTGTACAGCCTGTTCAGAAACTTCTTAATTGCTCCAATATTCTCCAGTTGTTGCTGCTCACAGAGCCTGGGAGAAAGGTCATCAATCACTGACTCTGTGAAGTTTTTATGTTTTGCTTGCTTAACAAAACACACTGTAAAGAAAGGAGAAGCAGTTAATAAGAACTTAAGGAGGTTATGATGTTCCCTTTCCTACCAGCAAATTTGGAACATGAATCATTTAGTACTGTATTACAGGGAGCCACAAGCTCAGTACTAAACCTGGCTCTTCAGTCAGAGGAAGAGGAAGCATTACCTGCCCTATTTAGATGTGACAATAGTAGAAAATAGATCTACTAATTAAAAACTTGGGATGCACTGAGAGGGGCAGATTAAGAAATCCCTGTAATTAAAAACTTGGGATGCACTGAGAGGGACAGATTAGGAAATCCCTGTAATTAAAAACTTGGGATGCACTGAGAGGGGCAGGTTAGGAAATTCCATATTATGGTCCAGGTCTTGCCAATGAATTCAGGTGGATTTGGACAGGTCATTTAGTAGTTTTATGTTTCTGACCAGCCACCAAAGAGCACAGCCTACACATGGAAATGGGCCTTGTGTCTGAAGAGGTCTGAAAACACAGAGCTACTTCTGGGTTTGAGGACATCCTCATCAGCACAGCCTCAAGGTACCTCTGGCTCTCCATCTGGGGGCACCAAGACAGACAAGCCTTGGTGCGGGGCACTTCTTCCTTGGCCACAACCCCGATGTGGCAGTGAGGGGGACAAAAAAAGCAAGTGGGTTGACTTGACTGGTCAGTCCCTTTGCTTTGGAATAATCTTGATGCATAAGAAGGTGCTTTCATTCCAGGAGAGATGCTGGGCCTGAATTCAACCCTTTGCATCTAATCCTGTATACATTGCAGATCGTATCAGGGTTGCCATGGTAACAAAAAGATTTGTATTGAATGGCAGAAAATTCCAAAAATATGATGTATGAATCCTACATAATATGTTGACACTAAGCATTCTGGTTGCCTGAGGCCTGTGTCTTTTTAAAATCACACATTTTTGCTAAGAAAGAAATGGAAACCTTGATAAAGCAATTAAATGTAACAGAATATCCACTTTTTTTCCCCACTAGCTGCCTTTGGAAATATCTTTTTTTTTTTCTTTAATTTTTTTAGTATATATGTATATACCACCTCCAGTGAGGGAATTCTCCCTGGCTCTGCCAGTGGGGATTTTAAAGAGAAAGAAACCTGTCAATTCTGCAACAACAACCACCACCACACACAACAAAACCCACACTGACTTCTACATTTCCACTGTTCCTTTGCATTTGCACTTCCAGTCCAGTCTCTCATTTTAAGAACTTCTGCAGTTTTATCTCCAGAGTCTCCCAGCTTTGAGCACTTTGCTACTCCCCAACATTAAGTAGCCCAAAAATCTAAACTTCCACTGCATTTCCTTTTGCTGCAAATATTTCCATCTCTGCAGCAAAAACAGCCCAAGCTTAAAGTCTTTCCTCACAAACCCAAACCACATCAGGAAGTTCCCTCCCCCAGACTTTATCTGGCATAGTAACAGATGGATCCCAAACTGCAGCAAGACACACACTGACTGCAAACCTGCAGGGTATTACAGTGCATCTGCAGTGTGCCAGTCCCCACTGGTTCCCACATTCCCATGGAGCAGTGGAAATGAGGGGATTTTAGGCTCCCTTTGAGCTGCAGCATTTCATCTCCAAAATGAGGCAGAAGCAACCCTTGCACATGGCCTGTTTTCCGGCTGCCAGCTAGGAAAATAAAGGTTTGTGTGAGTAGGTACAGCCCTGACCATACTGCACCTCCACTGGCATGGAAATCTGCCCCAGGGAAGAGCTTTTATTCTCCTTCCCCACTTGCTTCTCTCCACCAGCATCTGGAACTGTGAGAAAACCCACAGCCCTGCACGTGGAAATCCCTGAAAGGAACTATAAAGGGATGAAAAGCATCAGCACCACAGTGGGTTAAAATTGTGGTTTAAATGTGGAAAAAAGGGAAAAGTGTCCCTTAATTCCTGCCTACATTTACCAGCAGGTCTCTCTCTGTGCCTTTCAGACACTGACTGATCTAAATGTCACTCTGGAAGAGGATTTCTCACCTTCTGGGAATGCACACTGCACTTCCATAACTGCAGGACCCACTTTACTGCACAATAAACAACAAGGGAAGAGTCTCAACCAGTTTTATGTCAGGAGGAATGTGGAACTCTCCCCCATTCCACAATCAGTCCTAACTAATCACTATTATTTCATCTCTCATGCAATGCAGGTATAACAGGGTATGTGTTTTTCTATCAAACTTTACAAATACCTAGAGAGTGTTGTCCAAAAGACAGTATTGAACTGGTTTCATTCTCAGGACAGGAACCACTTTTTGAAGATGCATCCTAGAAGTCACTCAGACTGGATTTATTGGGTTTTTTGGACTTGAAATACCCTCAAAAAGCAGTGCAAGAGACACTTTCATACCTGTAAGGAAATTGTACTGCAAAGGAGGTTTGGTGCATTTTAGTTCCTCTGAACAAACCAAGGAACAGAATTGTGTGTGTGAAACAGACTCAGTGGTGCATATAAAGGTCTTGCACATCTGGAAAAGCTGGTGCAATAACTGCCCCAGAAATTTGGGACTTTGCTGCAGTCCCTGAGCAGCAGCAACATCAGACCCACCACGTGCCTTCCTCTTAGTCCACAGCACTGGGGTGCAGCTCCATTTCTTCCCAAGAGTCAGGATTTTCCTGCCTTCACAAGCACGGTTTTTTCAAATTCTACTCAACTTACAGCTCTTTGATGAGTTTTACAGAAAAATTGGCTTCTATTTTCATGTTAATAACCTCCAGCAGGCCTGTTGCTGTTTGGATTATACTTGTAAAATGAATGATATCAAGATGAACATTCAGACCTTTGTTGTGCAAGGCTAAAAATTGTATCATTAAAATAGTGGAGGTCAAGATGACCGAAGGTAAGGTACACTCCTGTCTCCTCAGGAGTTCATTTTAAGGACTGAGAGTTGAAATTCTTGCTGAGCTGTCCTTCATTTGTCCTTCTGACTGACTTTCTCTGACATGAGTTACTCCCACCCCACCCTAGACACCAAGCAGTCCTTGGAGCACTTTTCCCAGCAATGTTAAAGACGATGCTTAGATATGCACCACAATTAAGCTGCTGGAACAAGGGCCACAGACAGAGGGGTAAAATACCCTGCTGCACCATAACATCTCCCACCTCTCAGGTGAGGACACCTGTCCTCAGCTGTGCAGGAAAACACAAGGGAGTTATTCTGAGCTCTTATTGAAGCATTTCTTGCACTAACAAACATTTCTACTTCCCAGCATTTGTGTCGTGGCCTGTGCTATTCACAGGAGGCACTATTTATTTTTAACTTCACAAATAAATAATTACATTTTCTGAAAGCTCTTTAAAAGTCTTAGAGTAGATATAAAGGGATTGAACTTTGCCACTTGGCTGATCAAGAATGCCACCTAATTAAGGAGTTTTGTGTTGCTGCCATGGGCTTGGCAAGAAATTAAATAAACCAATGCAAGTAATTGTATTTCCATAAATTGTGTGACACTGCTGGGTTTCCCTGCATGGAGAGAAACTATTCAGTGCTCAAAGCAGAGGGGGGAAAAAGATTTTTCCATGAATGAATGAAGTTTTGCATTCTACACTGGAAAAAAAAGAGTGTCAAGCACAGCTGGTAAAAGGTGATCTGTGTCTGGAGGGGAGAGGAGCCACATTTGGAGGGACAACACCCTGAGCTCTGCAGGGAAGGATGCAGCAGTGACCAAAACTATTAGCCATGGTAGTGGGTGGTGTTTTCTCAACACCAAGCGTTTTAAATTCATCACCTCATATGTTAAGCAATATCATAATTAATAATGACTGCATTATTGTGTTAGTCAATTCTCTGGTTAGCTCATGCTTCAGTCAAGTAAAATTTTCTTCCTATAATTGAAGTCTTCTGCCTATTAACCTCCTAACATTTCTGCAAGGAGTTAAATACAAAAATTAAAAAACAAAACAAAACTATTTTTTCTTCATAATTGGGAAGAATTGTAGTTTCAAGCCCAACTTGGGCCAGCAGAGGGGCTCAAGAGGCCTCCAGAGGTTTGTTGGAAGGAAGTTTCCATCTTGCATCCAGAGGGGCAGAGATGACATCCCACAGAAGAGCTGCTGCCAGTGTCATCCCAGACCTTCTGCAAAACCCCAGGAGGCGATCTCAGGTGTTCACCACAACCCTGACAAAACCCAAGCCACGTTGGCCACAGGGAGGAGCCACCAAATTGTCTTCACTATCAGCTGTGAAGGTCACAGGAAAGTGTAGAGGTTCACGAGCAACACCACAGGGAGGTTTTGGAGACTGAACTGCTGTGCTGGTTGCAGAGAAGGAATTCCACCCCAAAAAGCTTTTATCAGATGCCTCACTGAGAAGTGCATCAAATCATAAAAGCCTTCCTCTAAGTGGCACTGGATAATTAAATGGAGAGAAGAAACAATATTGCACAATCAATCATTCCCAAGCAGCATCTGCAGCAGTGACTTCCCAGCAAACCCCTTCCCCAGTCAACAGAGCTAGACCAAAATAAACTGCAAACTTTGGTGAGGAAATTATAATACCAAATGAAATAATTTTGATCTTTCTCTGGACATTCTAGAAATGGAAAATAATTTATTCCCTAACGTCCTTGAGTGATGAATATTTGGATTTATTTCAAAAGGAATCAGAAGAGTCAGAGAGTGTGAATGTAATGAATTTTGCTGCTGATACTGGGTAGCAGCACAAATGGATCTATCTTCCTCTTGCCCATTAATGCTAATGCATGTGCATTGAAAAGAGAATATAATCCATAATATATGCACAAAATCTGCATTATTGTTGGTGGAAGAGTTACACTTGTCCTTGGGCTTCAGCAATATTCTCTGCTGGTGCTCTTTTGTTTAATAAAAGCATCATTATTTTTCCTTCTAATTGAATAGTTACACTTCAGAGCAGCATTAGTAAAGACCATTTTCCACCGAATCTTTGCTCCAACTCTACCATCCTCCTGTCCGTATCTCCTGAGGGACGAGTGAATGTGCCTCCAGAACCTGAGAGGAGCCAAAGAAGACCTGCCTTTGAAGGTTCAAATAGTTAAAAACTTCTCTTGTGAAATAACTTTCTAACTTTTTACGTCTTCAGCCTTAAAAAAAATACAAATACTCTGATGAAGAAAATGGTTTCCAACAATGCCCCTTCCCAGCTCAGCAAAACCTCCCCCAACATCAGCCAGGCCAAGATCCTACTCCTTAACATTTTCCTTAGGACAGGTTGAAAATGGGTAATTTAAACAGAAGAAACCAAACAGAAACCCCCCAAAAACCAGCACCACAACCCAAAGGAATTTCCAGATGCTGTTTCAGCCCCCAGAGCCTGGGGCAGACCCTGCTCTGGCCACGTTCAGGTGTTTCCTTGGCTGCTTTTCCAGCCCAGTTTCCACTGGTGCAGCTTTCTTTTCTCCCTGGAATGACACTGGATTTGCCCAACCCGACCTTCCTGGGGGAGCTGGGACTGCACAGGGGTTGTTATTCTGGTTAAATTGGGAAGCAGCATTCCTGGAAAGACTAAGCCGCCCCTGGAAATGGGAATACCCACATTACCAGTTTAGAAATCACAGCAATAAAGGCACAGCCCTGGTTGTTGCCTCAGATGTATAAAAATTACAAACAGAGGCATTCAAAAAGCACATTTTTGGCTTATCCTATTCCTTGGTGCAGTCCCAGAACTCCACCTGCAACTCCAAAGGGTCTCAGCATCCAGAAAGCCCAGCTTGCCCTTCCAGGAATACCTAAGCAGCGCATGGAAAAGTCAAGGGAGTTTGATTTAAAAAAAAATAAATAAAAAGAAAAACAAAAAACCAAAAACAAACCCACCAAAAAAAAAAAAAAAAAAAAAAAAAAA
>VXAU01011327.1:2910609-2936114 GCA_013399695.1 Formicarius rufipectus
AAAAAAAAAAACCAAAAAAAAAAAAAACACCAAAAAAAACTACACAACTTGAACACAAAAAAAAACAAAAAACAAACCAACAAACAAAGAAAAAAAAAAACAGAACTAGAATTAAATCTAAAAGACCCTGCCTGGCTCAGAGCAGACCCAGGGCAGGGAGAGCAGCACAAGTGGTGGCCTGGGCTGCTCTGACACTGGAGAGAGGGAAAACAAGCAGCAATTTCTGGGGCCTCGATGAAGAGCCTGCACTGAGCTGGAAATGCCACAAAAATGAGGAGTTACTCTCAATAAATGAAGCTTTGAAAGAGAGAAACAAACAAAACAACCACAAGAAAAAAACCACTCCCACTATTGGCAACATATGGAAAGAAAGGAAAAAAATCTGTGTGTGCTCCTCCTGTTTTGTCGGACCCGCTAATTAAAACCGGGGTCTTGACAATCCAAAGCAAACTTCTCCCTTTGCCAGCGTCCAAACGAAGGTGGGAACACACTTGGGCTTGTTCCAATCTCATTTTCCATTCCCTGTTCCTTTGTGAAACACATTCTGCAACATCACCAAAAAAATCCCCTCCTGTACAGGGAGGGGGGAAAGAAACCCCTGCTTGGATGTGGAGCACCCTTGGCAGAGCCCAGCAGCTGGGCCAAGGGCTGCTGAGAGCTGCAGGGCTTTGTTTGCTTGGGGAAATTACTACTGGACTTTTCCAAGCAATTTCACACGTGTCCTGCCTCCTTTCCTCCTGCTGTGGTTCTCCAGGGGGAAACCTCTGCAGCTGGTGACAAAGAAGGACGGAGAGGAATGTCCCCACCCATTTCGCCATGTGGGTTTCCATCACACATCTCCTCTGGCAGACTGTGTTTAACAGTTCAGTGGCAGGTGACCATCTGAGCCGGGTTCCTCCTGCCTCCTCAGCTCCTCCAGCTTCCAAGTCTTGGATGGGAGAACTCGAGTTGAACACTTTTCAACACAAAGTCCCTTCGTTCCTCCTCTTGGATGGGTTTGGAAACAAAGATCCCATTGCGCACCCCAAACTGCTCTGAGTTGTAACTGATGGGGAGGTGGGGGGAAGGCAAACTAAAATAAAAACAAAACACAAACAAAAAACAAAACACAAAAAACAACAAAACAAACAGAACAAACAAACAAAAAACAAAAAAACAAACAAACAAAAAAAAAAAAAAAAAAAAAAAAAAAAAAAAAAAAAAAAAAAAAAAAAAAAAAAAAAAAAAAAAAAAAAAAAAAAAAAAAACAAAAACCACAAGAAAACCAAAAAAAACCACAAAACTAACCACATCTGCCCCCAAAAACCACCTTAAAAATTAAATTATTTTCATATTTTCAAGCCACTTAAGTATTTCTTCCCACTCGATCACAGTGCTGGGTCTGGAAAGGACCCTGAACGTGATTGTGTCTTGTGATATGAATTCAATTTTCATTTCAGGTGCCATAATGGAAATGACCCTAATTCAGATTCTCTAGAGAAGATGTTTGCCCCTTGTCATCAGCTTAGATTTAATTTAAAAGAACATGAAAAAAAAATAAAAAATTAAAAGGTATAAATCACATCCCTGTGCTTGTTGCATTAACATGATTTGTGGGAGGGGATGCTGGAGAAATAAAGAGTGAAGAGGCAAAGAGGGCACTTCAAATGCATTCCCTGCAAGTGCTTGCAAAATGGATTCTTCCTGTCAAAATAAGGTGTCACTGATGGCCAACTTCCCTAAAAATGAGACTCAAGGCCAGGATGGGCAGTGTAGAAATGAATGGGGCAGTTGGATTCCTGAAGTTCAGCGGGTCAGATTGTATAAAAAGAGCACATAAAACCAAATAGACTTTTTCCCTTAATAAGAGAAATCAGTAAAACCATCCCAAGAAAACACAATCCAAAGCCAGGTGATTCATATTAGTGGAAAAACCACATGGAGCACTTTGGTTCTTCATCATCAACACCCTGATCCCTCTATTATCTTCCACCCTTTTTCCATGACAAGCCCCCAGCACGGATCTCCTTCCTTTTGGCCGGGCCACAGCTCAAGAGGTGCTGCCAAAATTTCCCCACAAGCAGAAGTTTCACAATCAGAGTGTGGGGACACTTGACACCAGGCTCAGGACCACCACTAAAGTGGCCCCACATCCTGAAGGGTTTCAGCAACTAGGCACCTGTAAATGAGGCACATTTTTGTACAGTTCAGAGTCACAAAGCTGCAGAAAAGCCTGTGATGTTCTTGTGCTCCACACACGGGTGGAAGGACAGGGTCAAAGATGCTCTTATCCATCAGGTTGGGTAAGTCAGTTGTTCAGGGTCTACTCCCTCCTTGAAGGTCTTGTTCAGCAATGAAAGTGCCAACAGATCAGTGATGGATTTGTTGGTCATTTGAGTGGCAAAATAAACTTGTTTGCTTCAATCCCTCCTCTTTAGTATTTCTGTTGTTTAGGAGTGTGCACCTGCCCAAGCTGTAAGAGCAGCTGGGTGAGTGAATGAAAACAATAAAATCTGCGTGAGCACAAACACCAGAAGGGCACTTAAATGTTTCAGAAGGAGTTAACCCCACCCACAGCAGAACCAGAGTTGTGTTTTCCCAGACCTCCTAGAATCCGACTGTCAACAGCTCCACTATTGTGCCATAAATTGTGACATTATGAAAAACAGGATGACATTCTTAAAATCTGCATTTAGATGAATAAATATAGGTCGAGTGGCTGCACTTGAGGCAATCATTTTGGGAGAACTCTGGCATTGGGTTCCCCCCCCACCTCCACTAGCAAACTCCAGTTGTTACTCTCAAGTTTAGTAAAAGTGCACTGAAAGGATGCCAACAAACACACAATTAAAGATGATCAGAGTAATCAAGCAAGAAGAACTTTGATTCGTTATTGTGCTGCCTTAAAGAAGTACAAATGAAAAATTGTTCTGATATTCCACTTCCAAAACACATTAAGGAGAATCAGATCTCCTTCCACAAGCTTCCTGGTGGCAAGAAGCATTCTGTGCCCAGATGCAGAGCACGGGAACACAGTTCATTCCATTTAAATGCAAAAAACATAAGTACAAAATGCAGCTATTACCCGCTTGCTCAAAGGTATTTTCTCCCAATTCAAAACCCCTTAAAGACATTTTAGGGCAATTAGTTCACAAGCAAGTTCTGATTTTCAGGTTTCATTGAACACAAGCAGCATTTCAGAGGCAGAATAGGAGCATTCAGCCCCTCAGCGTAGGGGTGATGTCAGGGAAAGTGCCCTTCCCTCTCCAAAAGGGGAGGGATAGAGGCACCAGGACAAACCAGTTTCTCCCCCCCCCAAGCAGGCTGGGCTCTGCCTGTGCCACTTCACCTTCCTCCTGCTGATGAATTTATAGCATCTTGGGAGGCTTAAGCTGTGTCTGGGGTCTCCTGTCAGTCACCAGCGTTCCCATTCTGTCAGGCAGCAGCCAAATCTCCAGGGTGGCCCTGCAGTGGCTCTACTGCCCTGCCACGTGTTCATGGCATGTCAGCACCTAAATTATTGCTGGGAGGTGGCCCCTCATGGCTCACAGCCCTTGCTGATGGGAAATACAGCTCCCTGGCCAACACTGAAGCATCTGGGGCTGATCAATGGACAGGACACTCTTCCATGGCATGAATTGGTCTCCTGTCCTGCTAAATGACGGTGTATTTAACTCTGGTCAAATAGGGATGGGGTGGAGGGACAGGGTGTTTACAACAGTTTTAAGCGAACACATCCTTTCAGAATGCCCAGGGTTGTTTTAACCTCGTTTTCCACTATCACTCCTCTTGGTTTGAGTCATCCCTTGTCTTTGTGGTGGGTGACAGAAGCCGAGGCAGTGTCTGCCCTGACAACAAGGAACAGCAGTTCTGCTCAGCATGGATCTGTACAGACATCATTTACTGGGAGAGTTGAGAAAACACTTCAGGATTTGTCTCCAAAGTACAAACTGAGATCAAGTCTTTCAACACTTGCTCATAAGCTTGGCTACTGATATTGCCATTAAAAACCAAAAGAGAATTCCAAGATGCCATTCAGTTGTGAGAGTGCTATTCCAACATTAAGAAAAAGCCAAAATACAAATGAAAGCCCATATTTGTATCTGAATAGCGCAGAACAAAATCATAAATTGCATCAGACAGTGTACAAGTCACTGTCCCTTTCCATCAGCAGTGGTTGGAGGCAGAGCCAGTGTTACAGAATGTTTCATGCCACGGTTTTCCTTTAGGTGTCACATAAATTAGCCAGAAAAAAAATATTTAACTTTCCTTCAGGAGCAAGCTGTCTTTGTTGCTTTGCCTTGACTTCATCTGTGTGCATTAGACTCAGCCTTGAAGACTCCTCGACATCGGGAACAAACTCCTCACTTTAAAACAGAGTAGCTGCAGCTTAGCTGGCAAAACATGAGACAAACTCTCTCAAACTGCAACATTCCCGAGGTCTAAACAACAAAATCCTGGGTGAATCAGGGATGGGAACATTTCTCCACTCTCCCATTCCAAGTGAAAGCCAGGGAGAAGTGACTACAGGACGGTAGTTTTTCACTGATTTCTTTATGCCTAAAAATTTGTCAAAACTAAAAATATTTACAGAAATGCAACAATGATTGCAAAATGTGTTTCTGAATATGATTTGTGAGAACTCCAGAAGCTTTTGTGTACCAAGTTCTTACATGTCTTTGTTACAGTGTGAATATGGAAAAATACTGAGCCAGGCCTTTATATAGCACAAGGAACATGAATAGCACCGAGTTAGTGCTGTCTTATTGTGATTCAGGACAATTCAAGTCACTGAAAACATCACAGATGGGAATGATAAAAAGGACCCAGATCTCCCTGATGAAAGGCATTCCTCATTAAATCATTTCAAGTACCTTTAACATTTTCTTTATAAAGCACTTGGTTCAAAAGAAAGAAATTTTAGGACTCAGAAAAGATAATAAAAGTGGATAGTTCTGATTTAGCAAGACATCTTTGAGCACACCGGCTTTATAAGACTAACCATCCATGAGAAGGAGAGCTTTTGGGGACTGGCTTTGCAGAGCAGGGTGGGTGGCTGAGGGGATGCTCCTGTTGATGTCGCACCACCACAGTGTGTTATTTAACAAGCACCGTGTTGTCATCACAAGGTGTTATTTCAGTTCTAGGATAATGCTTCCTCTTACAAAAATGTCAAATACAAGATTTCTCTTGCAATTTCAGTTTGTTTCAATAGATAAAAGGGATTTGTCTTAACCAGAAAGGAACTTGTTTCCCAAGTTTAATGTGTACTCTTGCATATGTCTGTAGAAAAATATAAGTGGTGTGTGGGGGGGGTATTTCCATCTAAACATTTCCTCCTACAACTAATACTGTATCAACCCAAAATATTTCAGATTGTATGTACCCCATGAGCTAAGCAATGACAAAATGCATTCTTGTACATGAGAACATTCCAAAAAGGATGGGTGACCGAGCACTGGTTGCCCAGAGAGGGTTTGGGGACATTCCAGAGCTGTCTGGCTACAATCCTGAGCTCTGGGATGACCCTGCTGGAGCAGGGAGGTTGGACCAGACTACCCACTGAGGTCCCTCCCAACCATAACCATCTTGTGACTTGGAGGGAAAGACAAAAAATCCAAACACTTGCAGCTTCTTCTCTCTTCTTAAACGTGTGTTGAGTAGAGTCCGACAGACTCTTCACTGTTAGCACACATCAGACCCAAGGGAAAATTTGTGCTGGAATGGGAAGCAGCAGCTGTCCATGGCCCTGGTCAGGGCTCTGCACTCCAGCCTTTCTTCTGCTCCTCTCCCTCTCATCTCCCCACCCCACAGCAGCACAGAGATCAAACCCACCACAAAAGCTTGGGTTTCTCTGCAGAAACACCTCTGTCATTCCATCTGCTGTGTCAGATGCACCCCCATCCTGCAGGTTGGGAAATAGGGCACTGAAAGCAAGGCCAGAAGGACACCAACATGACCTGTGGGACCTTCCACTCTTCCCCAAGCCACAAGATGGTGATGTGCCCTCCAAGTCATGATGAATTGCACCACAAATTCAGTTCTCATGGTCACTGAGGCTCCACATTTTAGTGGAAACAGAAAACATTCAAGAGACATCCTGCTGGCTGTGTGCTGGTAACAGGGTATCACACACAGGCAGGCACCAAGTTCTCCAGTTGCCCACACCCTGTTTTTAACACCACTGCATGTCAACATTTTACAGGTGATGGATTAAGACAAGAAACAGTGACCAAAAATTAGTGTTGGGGGATAAATGGCACCAGGATATTTCCATTTCATTGATCTGGGTTGCATTACATGTCTAAGAGGTAAAGGATTGAAAGTGAACTGTGAGGAAGAACATTCCCAGGTGCTCGTCCCACACCACCACCACTGGGAGCAGCTTCCTTGGTGCAGTTGCTCTGTTTGCACTCATTAACCACCTGAAAAACGGCCTTCTCCACTGAACAGCTCACATGAACACTGTTAGGTCCTTTTAGTAGCTGGATTTTGGAGACCCAGAATCCTTCCTTTAACTACAAAAGCATCTCCTGCATTAAGTGAAGGACTTCTCGTATGTCGATCCGCTGTTCCAGAGCTGCCCGTGATAATTGGGGGATACAGGAGACTTGTTTCACCTGGAGCTGTTTTACAAGAAATAGGAGGTTTTTTCCTGATTGTGCTCCACTTTGACAGTCCATACATAATTTAAAAACAATATGTTTTCAATTACTTTGAGCTCCCTAAACAAGAGAATTTTTAGGGATGTTAAATATAACCAAGTAATCATTAAAATGTTGCTTGTGCTGCAATTTTTCTGCAGTTCAAAAGCAGCGTTAAAATTTCTTAGTAGCAAATGAGACCTCGAGGGAGGGATGGTTAGAAAGAGGTTTAATCAGATTTTCCAGTAGAAAGAGGAGGAAAAAAATCCAGCAAAATTGCCTTCAACTTTCCAGTTCTTTAGGAATCAAAGTCAAACCCAATAACTCATCCACAGTAGAGTTTTTCCAACAGAACTATGTTCCTTATTTCATACAAAATGCTGCCCAGGTGAAGTCACCTGCATGACATGTCTGAGCAGCACCATCCAAAGTGTTCAGGTTTGTAGACTGATGTGGCTTCATTATGACTCAGTTAAATCAAAGCCCTGGAGGTTGTTTTGGAATGCCTGACAGCCAAATAAATTACACCTCAGTGACACCTTAGTGAGGGGTCAGAAGAAACCACCTTCCTCTTCCTTGACTAATAGCTCAGGGTTCAAAATTCTAG
The DNA here is from genome assembly GCA_013399695.1 of Formicarius rufipectus. Lineage (NCBI taxonomy): Eukaryota > Metazoa > Chordata > Aves > Passeriformes > Formicariidae > Formicarius > Formicarius rufipectus. The sequence goes on from VXAU01011327.1 coordinate 2,917,840, forward strand.
TTGGGTCTAAGTGTTGTGCATCCAAAAATATCAAATATATCCAAGATGGACAGAAGGGTTGAGTCCTGCAGTTTTCTTGTGGGTAAAACTGATTTCCTCATTAAAATCCCAAATCCACATTTGGCATTTTTTGGAAGGCTGTTGTGTTTTTCTGCAGGGGCAGAAGTTGCCCACTGTGCATTCAGCTCACCTGCTGCTCCATCTCTGAACCACCACATCCTCACACTTTGCTTTCACTTTTCTTGGGGTGCTGTTTTGAAAAGCACCCAGGTAGTGAAAACTCCTTGTTTTAGTTCTTTAGAAAGTGCCCCTTGTTGTGTTCAGATGGGTTGACACACTCCAGAGAGATGGAGAGGAGCCCTCAATTTCCACTGCACACTTTGAGGCTGGTGGATTTCCAGCCTCAAAAGACTCTTCACTCCCAGCAGCCCCCTGAGATATAGAGCTTTATATAAACAGCTGCAATGCAGCCAATAATACTTTTTTTTTCTAGTTTTGGAGCCTATGCAGGTTCTTATCTCAGCTTTATGCAGGGGTATATCAAAAGCCAGCTCTGCTAAACTGGTTGTCTTCAGAAGTCTAACTCAGAGAATCCCTCACCTTGGGCATTATCAAACACACAAAAAACATGCAGCTCTTTCCTCATCCACAGCATGAGAGGTGAACTCCAGGCCTTTGTTGTCAAACAGCTTGATACAGTCAACCAACACTTGAAAGTAAAACACACTTTTAAAGAAATAGAAGGAGAAATAGTATATGAATACATGCCACAAAACCTCCTTGCTGTCTCAGCTTATTTATGGTGACAGCTTTTACCTGCTTCTCCAGAAATCCTCAGGGAGGAATTAGGAAAACATCTCAAGCCACATAGTTACAGGGTGCATAAATTACATTTTATGCATTCAGGGTTAAACTAAACAGAGGGAACACCAAGTGGCTCCACACTGCCAGAAATGTTCCTAAAAATCCTGCGGTCTTCATTCAAGGACTGTGCTTCCACAGGGAAGGAGTTGTGCTTCCTTTCCCTCCTCTGAAGTTTGGAAGTAAACAACCTAACAGCATCTTGACTTTGAAAAGTTATTCAAACTGCAATTTTATGTGCCAGCCAACACTATCAGACAGCCATGGGATTTTGCATCTATTCTGTGTTTTCCTCACATTTAAAAGTGTGTGGGAATAGTTGGGTAAATTTTTACAGGCTGTTCTAAAATCAACTATTAAAGACAAGACCAGCAATACTAAATGAATGCAGGAACATCAGGGATGTCCTTCCAGTGCTCCTTGTTTCTGCCACCAGAAAGCAGAGACAGAAAACATGGGCTCTAGGAGGCAGTTGACTGTCAGGTTGCTCAGAAGGAAGAGTAAATGTCAAAATGAATTAAACTGTCTAGAGCTCCTATTAATTTGTTTCTTGTGCATGGAAGGAATTACAACTGAGAGGCATCCAAAAGAAGTAACCTGATCAACAATATTAATTTTGGTGTGTAAATAGCTTGAGGATAAACTCCAGAGTCAGCAGGATGGCTTCCTTTATTTACAGAAGGAAACAATATATAGCTGCATAAAGCCTATTTACAGTAAGTTAATTTACAGCTAACAAAGCTCGTGTGCCAGTGAGTTACACCCTTAGCAACCACATCACAACCCTCACCTTCAGGGGACCAGACCTGAAGGGGCAGAATTGAACTTTCCAGCCACTGAAAAACCTCACCCCTTGTTCCAGAGTAGTCCATTTTACAACTGTATTTCCAGGCAAATTGTATGAGAGGAATCTGAGTGGCATCTTCACTTTGGAGAAGTTATTTCTACCTACCAAGTTTGGGAAATTTGAGGGAAGAAGTAAAATTTTACTTGGTGCAATCCAAAAAATTGCACAATCAGCTATTTTCATGTAGTTGAAATGTTTAGGCACTTCATTAGCACTAATTATCATCACAGAAGTTGACAGCCAAATTCTTCTGCCATGGAGAGTGGCCTTGGCTCCTGGACTACATTCCCCGTGGCCCTGTTTAAAAAGGGATGATAAAACACAACTACACACCAGATCCAGACCTAACCACTTTCAGACTCCAGTGGGATGCTCAGACTTCTCCAGGCATGTGACACAACCAGAACCAAACTGGGGATTAAAATTAGCCCCATTTTTTTTTATAGATCCTTCTTCAGAGCTGTCCCCTTTTGAACAGGGGTATTCATAGTAGGTATTTAATGCATTATATGAGCTATTCCCTCCCTCTTTTAATAGTGCATTGGTGAACTCAGTGAGCTTGAGATGATCTGGTGAAGAGACCCACGAGTGACACTTGGCATTGGGATTTGCTGGTGTGAAGTCAGCTTTATGACCCTCCCTTGGGTTACATATTACTGTGCTATGAACTGGAGCGAGTCCCATGCTGGTTCAGTTATTTATTCTTGAAAAACCTTATTATTCTTACAAATCACAGTCAGCACAGCAGCTTCTCACACAACAGGTCTCTTCTCTGAGTGCATTCAACCAGTTCTGCTGACTAACCTGCCAAAATCAAGTCTTGCCAGTCTCATGTCCCAAGACTCAAGGCCTGGACCAAACAAAGGGGTCAAGGTCAGACCTATTTTAAATCTCAGTGAAGAGAAATGAAGGAAAAGATGAGGAAATGAGAGAGGAACTGTGAGGAGTGGGCAGAAAGAACAGTGAATCAGCACCTGGTTAAAAGCCAGAGTGAAGACATTAGAAAGAGAATAACAAAACTGGAAGGATGTATAATTTAAAGGAGAAAACAGACAAAGGAGTGAAACAAGGGAATGTTTTATTACATTCTTCAGTTGCAGTGATAAACCAAAGTGATATACACCCAGCTAGCAGAGGAGAAACAGAAGAACCTAAAAGAGAAGAAAAACATGCAAAGAGTCCATAAATTATTTTGCAAGGTTCGGTATTATCAGATAGAAAATTTAGTGCTGGGGTGTTGCCATAAATAATGCAATAAATATTTACATTCCTATATGGGATAGAACAAGCTGGGAGGGGAAGAAGTTGATGGAAGGCAGGGAATGCCTAAAGCAGGGCTGGTGCTGTGCAGCATTTGGGGGCGAGATGAAGAGGGGCAGAAATCCATCTCCAGGGTTGGAAGTGATATGAGCTTTTAAAATATGCATCAAATGAAAAATCAGAGAAAAAAAACAGCCCCTCCTGAGCAGAAAACTCCAACTCTGCTTCTGAGAGAGCCTGGCAGAGAGAGAGCTCATCTGGGTGAGGGGCTGGCTTTGCTCCTGGGTCAGGGGGATGTTCCCTCTCCATGAGCACCGTCATCCCTTTCCCATCCAGCCTCAAGGGGCAGAGAGAGAGAGCCCAGACAGGCAGGAGAATTTGTTCCACTAAGACACAGAAGATTTGCTCCACAAGTGCTAAGGATTATACTCCTAAATTACCTGATTAAATTTTCATTTCCACCAAAAAGCAGGCACTTCAGTGGAAATAAGGCAGCGAGTTTAAGTCTCTTGAATGTCTTGGGGGAAGGTTTTTTGAGGCTGAGAGCATGACCTGGAAGGACCTACACAGTCACAACAACCAGAGAAACACTTCAGTGTTTGTTTCTAGTATCAAACTCCTGTCTTTCATTTAATCCTTATTACTGAATATCAGGATTACTCTTAAATATATCTCATTATTATTAGAAAATAAATGTTTATCACGCTTGCACAATAAGCTCAATAGACATTTCCTTAGGCATTGCTTTCAGAAGACATTGTGTCCTGTGTGTTATTCACTATCACACTGTGCTCTGCTGTGGGATATGCAAATAAAACAATGCCACAGAGGAAAAAAATAAAACAACAACATCATCATGGCTAGGGTGGCAATAGGGTGGCAAGGTGGTTTTCTCCTGGTGTCCACCCAAACCTCCAGGCCCCCCCTTTCCCACAGGGAAAGGGAACAGGAGAAAAGGCAAAACACAGCTGAGAGATAATGACAAAACAAACTCAGAGTAGCTAAGTAGTTAAATTTACTACTAACAAGAGAAGAACTAAAACTAAAGGTAATAAAACTAAAAAGTAAGAAATAAATCAGTCCCCAAGGACACCCCTCTCCTCCCACTCCTCCCTCCCTCCAGCAGTTCCAAGGAGCAGGGAATGGGGGTTTGCAGGTGGGTGTTGTTGCTGCCATTGCTCTTGTCCTGGGGGTCACTCCATGGGGGGCAGTCGGGTCTCTGCCCCCCGATGGGCTCCGTGGGCTGCAGGGGGACAACCTGCTCCCCCACGGTCCTGCCCACGGGCTGCAGGGGGGGCCACAGCTCTGAGTCCTTCCCCTGCTCCCATGGGGTTACTCCCACAGGAGACCANTCCTTCCCTCCCCCTGCTCCAGTGGGGGGGTCCCTCCTTCGCCTCCTCCTGCTCTGACCTTGGTCTCTGCAAAAACAACAAAACACCCCCAAAAACCAAACCAAAGCAAACAAAAAAACCTGAAAAAAAATCCACCAAACTAACAAAAAAAAAAATCTATCTAAAACAAGGACGACTCAGATTACTTGGTCCAAGCTCATGTTCCAAAAAACAAGCTCACCAATAGTAGGTTTGGTCACCAAATACTAATTCTCTTGTCCATGGTAAAATTTGCTGATTCCAGAGTGTATTTGAAGAGCCACAAAGCATCCAGTGTCTGTACTGATGCATCATTTTGGCTGTAGCTAAAACCCACCCCAGAACGGAGGTGTTTGCACTCAGCAGCAATTAAAGCACTGAGGAATCTTGTATTGTTATTTTTCATCAAACACTAAAGCACCAGAAGACATGTGAACAGTTATATGTGTGTACTTACATGAGAATTCATTTGTGCTCTGTGCAACAAGACCCAAGCTGTCAATAAGTCTTTTTTTTGAACTTTGTGATTTGTTTTGCAAATTTAGTAATCCATTTCCTCAGAATTGAAGTAGAAAAAAAAATAAAAAAGGCAGTTATAGCTAAAGAACAAAGAACCTAAAACAATGCATATTTAATCTCAGCTTAAAAGAAACAATTCCAAACTAATTTTGAGAAACACGGGGGTGGTGCCCAAGTTGTGCCTCCTATGTCAGGCTGATTTGATATTTAACATTCAAAGTAAACCAAACAGTGCAAACAAGCTTCCTCCAGAACCAGAGATGAAAAGTGGACAGAAGCTTGTTGATTCAACAAAACTACCATTTTAGCACAAAGTTCAGCTTTAAACTTCCACCAGAAAAACTGCAATGGGGGAAAAGTTCTTTATTTCAAACACGCATCAATGTGTTTTTGGGGGTGATGGGGGATGATGATGAGTTGAGGTTACACACAAATGGTGAACTCTGATTTTATCAAACAGTACAAGTGAGAGAGAAAAACCCTCAACTTGAGAAAATGCCTTTTCCATAAGATTATTTTCTTCTGTTTACCTGACACATCTAGACCAAATTTGTTTGGATGTATTCTGTGTGATAAACAAACCCTCAAATGTTTAGTATTTCACCTTGAACTAATTCCCTCAAACTACTTGAAAGGCAAGAAAGCAAATGCTGTGAACTTGGTAACATTTGGGGCTTCTAAGGGAAGAATGTGGGGGTAAGGCAAAGAGGGCAGTCTGATTCTAGCAAGATTCTAAATTCCACCGCTACAGTTTTACACCCAATAGCCAGAAAACAACCAAACAAAAGATCAAGGCACGGGTCCTGCTGAAGATGTGAGAGCTCAGAGTTACAGCAGGGATTAAATGCAACCTACAAATTGCTCTGCCCAATACAAGAATGGCAAAGAATGTGATGTGATCCATCAGTAAGTGTTTTCACATAGGAATTTTTATTTATAATTACATTTCCCAAGGTGATTATTTAGCTCTCGGGCTACAGGAAAACCTCAGCAGGACAGAGACATGAGAGACCATTTGATGGTCATTGCATCCCTTTCAAAGTGTCTTTTCTGGCACAGATTACACAGAAGTGCTCCCTCTCACACAAGCAATTTGAGGTGGCAACACTGCAAAAAGCTTTCCAAAAACCCAGGCACCCACAGATTAGTTCAGACTCCAGCTGTGCCCTCCAAACACTGATTCATTCTATTTTTCAAGTTTAGACCAATATATTGTTCATTTAAAAGGAGGAAAGTCAATATATGTATACATATGTACATACTTTCTGTTTTAAGTCTTGCTCAGAGAAAGGAAACAAACTGAAGCACTAAACCAAATGCAGCATCACTTGGGCACTCCTAAATTTCTTGTCTCTTCTGCATAAGAGTGACATAAGTGGGAGACACTGGATCTGTGTGCACTTGAGTAACTTGGCAGATACTCCCTGTAGGCTTTGTGTCTGACACAAAAATCTCACAGCCCTCCCTCTCAGATGTTCTCCAAGTGCAGACAAATGTCCATGGCAATAGAGTTCATCCACAGCCAAACAGCAGGGCCTGCAAACAGTCCCTTCCTGACACAGGTCATTGTTTCACAGAGTTCATGGCCTGCACATCTTGCATTTCAACAGGATTTCTCACACTGTAAAAAAATTAAATAAACCAAAAAAACCCCAAACAAAGAACTTGGCTTTCCAATCAAACAATATGCAAACCTGAGGTAGGGATAGGAAATATTATTTCAGAGCTTGCAAATCTATAGATCAAGGTCACTTATTCATCTCCTGGTTTAAATACCAAGGGATATTCTTCCCTTCTGAGAAGAAGACCAGGGAATTTGTTTCCTGAGCTGCATTACAGGGGAAGGGGGGGCAGGGAGGGGAAACCTTACCAATGAATTGCTGTACAGAAAGAGGATGCCTGACCTAGTGGTTGGCTTTCTCACTAAAAATTCAAAGTGATTACAAAGCTCAAGAATGGAAGTCACCAGAATCTGCATCACAGGTTACTTCAGGTCACACCAGGTGACCTGACCAAGCCACCAACCCCCAGGAAGCTGAGAGAAACAAGAAATCTTTACTTCTAGAGGAAGAACCAACTCCTTTGTTGAAAAGCTCTTGGCCAACCTAAAATTTGTCAGGCAGCTCCAGGGAAGGACTGTCTGGAACTTCAGACCACATGCTTAACCCTGATTTACTTCCTCAGTCTCAAATTAACCCCTCCAGTATCTCACAAGGGGTTGGTGCCTCTGGAAAACAGACCTGATGGGTGTTCTGAGCACTGTCACCTCCCTGCTCTCCAAGGGCTCTATTTCACTTCCAGCCTCTCCCCGCTGTCCCAAAGCCACACATTTTAAAGCCTGTGAATGTTTGTTTGTGCCTTTAGGGAACACGGGAGGGAAAAGCCACTTCATTTGCAAGTGTCCCATAGTTCATGTTGTCCCTTTCTTAGATCTCTCAGTCCTGGTCTTGTTCCTCCTTCTGCTGCACTGACTCCACCAGCGACCCCCCCCAAAAGCAGCTGCCTCTGGGAGCAGAGCAGAGCTGGTAGAGCATCCTCAAAACCCCATGAAATGAAGAATGCAGGGCAGCCCTCTGCTCTCTGCCAGTCACTGCACACCAACACTTCAATCCTTCAGCACAGAATCTCCCCAAAGTCTCATTTTGCAGCTCTACAAAGCCACTCTCGTCCCCAGAAACCCTCTGCCCTCCCCACTCCCCCTGAAGAGCAATGGCCAATGAGCTGCATTACCATAAATTCAGCAATCAAATTTACACAGCTCTGGAGAGGCAAGTAAAATGAGTATTGTATCTTCATTTCCTTCGTGGCACTTTGTCAACCCCTTCCTCTGCTGATGGTGGAAGTCAATAAAATCCTATTAACACTAAGATGTTGTATTAAGTCTGACAGTTTACAAATTGCAGGGGTTTTCATTTCAAATATGAGATACTCTGGAGTTCCACTATATAAACCAGTTAAAGTTGGAATAAAGTAGATAAAGTAATTTGGGTGTATTTTCTCCTCTCCTTTTAAAGAAGGCAGCAGAAGGAAAATCAGACATAAAAAACCACCTTATAAGCCTTCCTGGGAGATTCACATTAGTCTAACCAGGAAGACCAGAGGAATCACAACAGATTTATATTTTGAGCCAAGCATTCACCTTCCCCATCAGGCTCTGTTGCTTTCTATAATCACAAGTAACTGCTCATGCAAAATAAGGAACACATCCTAAGGGAAAAAAGCTTAAAGCAACTGAACCTTTAAATAGGTAAATAAATAGAGATCCCAGCAGCAGGGATGGAGTTGGAACCTGCAGAAACAGCAATCAAGGCTATGGCTGACCAGGTGGTAAATGAATTAGGAATTATGCCAGAACAAACTTGGGGACAAATCTCAAGCTATTCCTGCAATTGGGCAAATTGCCATAATTTGTGCACTTATCCACCTGGTCATTTAAATTCCTTTAAAAATGTAATTTGAAGAAAACAAACACCAGTTCCAGTTGGTGCTGTTCTTCCATTTCTTTCTTCACTGACAAATGTCCTCTCAGAGAGGAACAAGCAGAAGGCATGGAAAGAAGATCTAGAAACCTGCCCTGAATAAGAAATGTAAATCCAAAGCAGGTGACTGGAAATGTGAAAGAAGGGAGAGGAGAAAAGAGGGCCAAATTTGGCCCAACTCTAGGGAATCATGCAAGAAAACAAAGGAGAAGAATGAGAAGCAGAGCCTTAGAAGGCAGTGTCTCTTTATTCTGTTTCTTCAGCCTCTTTAAAAGTAAGAACGCTTGGCCTCATCAACTGGGAGCTGTAGAAAAGTCTCTGTTGGAACAAACAACTAACAGGGTTAAATAGCTTCAGTTCTGATATTCCCCTCCAGAACTTCCCCAAACTTACACTTCCAGTTCTGAAAAAGTCAGAGAGATCCTTTTCTCCCAGGGTTGGGCAGTGCAGAATTACTTTGTTTATCTTGTAAGAATAAGGACTTCTCAAATATTCATCTCCCCATAGTTCAATGTCATCACTGCTTTTGACGAGACTTCAACATACAGTGACCATCTCCACTCTTTAATTTCTAGTTATCTTATTCTTGCACTCCTGCTTCAAGAGCAGTACAACGCTTTTTCCTTTGACATTTTTTAAAAAGATAGGTATTCTGATTGTACTTTAAAAAAATGTACGTATCAAAACCTCAGTATTTACTGGACTCCAAGGCCATGGGTTCTTGTATTTGTTAATTAATTTACTAAACCAGAAAACCCCCATTCAGATGCTCCAGTCAGAAGATGATCTGGGTTTTGTACCTCCAGCCTTCTCAACCCCAACCACCTCAGAGCCTGTGCCTATACCCAGATCCCCCCTCCTCCTGCATGAGGCACTCTTGGGCTGCTCACAAGAAAGAGCAGGAGGCTTTATTTCCAAGCAAACATTGCCTCCAGCAAGGATGTTTGCACACAGCAATAACCTGCCAGTGTTTAAGGCCAGAAGCATCCTTAACACCCACTTAGGAGCATTCAAATCTATCTTTTTTTGCCTAGAAACTGTATTTTGTGACAGGCAAGAAAACTTTTCCCACTGCAGGTAATTCTGTCCAGCCCTGATAGCAGGTTGATCATATTTAGCCGTCTCTCCATCACCCTGACTGCACACACATTCCCACTCTCTAGCAGCACATCGTGGATCCATGGACATTCCAAAGGAGCTTCCCTGCCATGTGGTGCTGTCTCTCCTCCCTTCCCTGTTCTTTCAGCTCAGAGGGCAAGGCCAGAGTGGCAGAATCGGGTGACCAGCACCACAGTTAATTTGTTGGCACCATGAGTTGGTTGCTTTAAGTGGTTCCCAGCACAATCCTGCAGGCTTAAATTTCACCCTAAACAGCAGAACGAAAAGATGTCTTCTTACAGTGCTTAGAGAAAATAATCTGCTTGGGAAGGGAGAATTTCAGGGGTGAAAATTCAACAATATCTTTAAGTATTTACACTATGTGTGTATTTGTAGTGGCTATCTAAATTACCAATTAAACCTTAGAGCAAGCCAAGTAAATCCCCACACTGCCATCCTACACCCTAACACCGACCACAGCTGAGGTCAGGATTTGGAAATAAAAATCAGAAGCATCTGAAAGCCTTTCTTCTCAAGACACTGGTTGTGATTTGTCCTCTGTCACCTCATCAAACCTTGGCATTCTTTGCTGCCCCTTCAGCATGATGAGCCCGGGCACTTCAGGGACAGGGCATTTCTGAGGGACTGGGACCTCCTGAGGGGAGATTCCATTAATGCCCCAACCTCTGGACAAAGGTAAATGTTGCTCCCCAGCCGGACTGGAATTGTGGGGTGCCGTGGAGTCAGCAGTGAAATGTAAACACAGAGCAGAGGATCAACCCTGGCTCTGCCTTCCTGTGATGCTCTTGGGAGGGAGGCATTTTTAGCTTTGCATCAGGAGGCACTATCTCAACATCCTTTGGTGCTTTACTGCTGTGCTGACTCACAAAATAAAGCAAGTCACCCCTTTCATGTTCTGGTTCATCAGTTTTGGGTTCTTATTGACTTGCCGTACATTTTGAATCTGGTGGGACCCAACACAGGCAGCTCTGAATAACCTGTATTTAGGAGAGATTGGCTGATTATCTTTGATTTCATAAAAGTCTGTGTTCAAAAACTTAATCATGCACACAGGCACTTTTTTTTTAAATGCACCATGTACCAGTCAAAGAAAAGGCAAATAAAATAAAATAATTACATATTTTGCTCTAACCTGGGGAAAAACCCCATTGTAGCCTTGAAAAAGTTGATTTTGTACACTCTGCAGGCCCAGGATCAGAGCTGGTTTCCTTGCAGCAGAACCTGCCAGTGCACTGGGCTCAGGGAGAAGCTCAACCAGCACAAGGTGACAGAAACCCCTCCATCTGCCCCTGTCACTGTGTGTGCTCCTAATCCTGAGCTCCACCAAGGACAGGGAGCCTCCAGCACATCCCACTACCCCTCCAAGCCCTGCTTCTGCTCCTCCTGGGATTTAGGAAGCCCTAATTGCACTGTTGCTTTACAAGTGATGAATTTTCACAGTTTGCCACCATCCTGACTGGAACAAATCTGCTTCACCTGCCAGAGGAATTGATTTTGTGTGATGATCAACAACTGCCCTCTCAAGTATGAGGCCTCGCTGTTTAGCAGTGTCCTCCTGTGGGTGGCTGACAACCTGCTAGTCAGTTCCTGAAGAGATAAAAGGGTCGTGTTTCCAAATGGTGAAGAACAGTATCTAAAAACTGGATTTTGTTCTCTCCACTGACCTAGTTAACAGGCTGCAGATACCCCCAAAATAAGGCAGTCAAGTCCAAATCTGTCGCTTATCCTTTGGACCTGGGAATAACTAACACTCACAGATGGAAAGGATCTTCACACCACTCCAAAAATCTGCTACCTGCAAATGGCCATAACTTCAAAGTGTAATTAAAAAAATACTTAATGAAAGCTACAACTTTTCTTCAAATCTGTGGTGTTTGCTTTTTTTTTTTAGATACTTTATTCTTTCTTGACAGCTCAGGTTTCTTTATCTATACAACAGATATTTTATTAACACTTAAGAGAAACGTATGTGTTCAAACCACCTCCATCCTGTTAATCAACTAATCTAAACTGAAAGCCTTTGTTCTACAATCTATTACACTGGAATCTTTGACTTCATCTCCTCCATATAATAAGAAATAACACTGTTTGACAAACAAAGGCCTTCAAAAGGGAACTTCTCCACACAGTAACAGACAAGTATTTATGTTTGCATCTGCCCGACTTGACTTCTTGGTTATTTTTCCCACCAACACATCTCTCCTAAAGCACCACAACTCATTTGTCAAGTCTGACTTCCTTAGCCCCTCATGCTTTCCCTGATTCAGCAGGAACACTGTTGAACACCTGGTGCTTTGCTGTTCCTGAGGAGCCCAATTATCACTTGGATTGCCTTGAAATCAGGTTCTTTCCCAAATGGCTCAGCTGCCCTCTCTCAGATTGTTTTCATGCTCAGGCTGTGGCTCTCGACCCAGGGCTGGTGTGGGATGTGTCCCAAGCACATTTCCTCTGCCTCTCTATTTCCATCTCACAATTCCAGGGGGTAACCAAGCTTGGGAAACAGGCAAATGGGAGAAGCCAAAACACAAGATACAGAAAGCCACTGTCATAAAGAACAAGAGACTCAAACACCTGAGAAGGTTGCAGGACAGACCACTAGCTGTGGTCACAGAGCTCCACAGGCTCCTTCCCACTGCCCCTTCCCCATCCCACGCCACTGGAGGGGCAGCACTCCCTGGTCCACAGCAGCTCCACTCCTCCCCAGACACTCTCCAGCAGTGATCCTGGAAGTGCTGGGAGAGGGATCTGCCCCTCATTGTGCTCCTGCTGCCCCATGGACATATAAAGGTAAATAAACAGAGCTTGTTCTGCCATGCATGATAAAAACTGGTGCTGGCTGCCAGAAAAGTGCTGTGGGCAGACAATGGCAAAGATTTCTAAACTTGAAGTGGTTTTAAAATACATTTCCTCCACTTAACCTCCACAACTGCTTCATTCAGAATCAGTTTTTAGAGGTATGTGATGATCTGAACACCCCTCTTCAGGCAAACTGTGCGTAATTCAAACCATGAGCAGACCATGCAGAACACCCTCAAACACCTGAGCAGCCTCAGGTTACCTGTAGCACTTCTTTTAAACAAGTTTCATCAGATAAGCAAGGGCAGTTTATGGAACTGGATGAAGTGGTAAGGTATCTAGTTCAATAAAGTGTTTATGTTCTTGATCAAAATATTATATTAAAGCTGCAGTCAGGTTAAAATGACTTCTTTACATGAACAATGAAAATTTGGCCACAGTACTGAGTGAAATGGTTTCGTAATAAGCCAGAGTACAGAGGCTGCATTTGAGGTAGCAATAGGAATCAATAAATACCTGTGCTTCTCCCTTTAAGAACTGCAATGTGCTATTCCACTAATCTGGTGCTTTTAGTTTTCCTTAGGAATTAAATTGTCCTCTCTTTGGGAACAAAGGTTCAATAAAGCTCCTCTCTGAGCATTGAGCAGCCATAACATTGCCCCATAAAAACATTATCTCTTCAATCTGAAGAGGCTTCAGCCTCATTTGAGTAAAGTCCAAAGTAAGAGAAGCACAGGGAGAGTTGCCCTGACTTTCTCCAAAAGCAACAAGGTAACCAGCCCTGACTATTATGAGTCACTGGAATGATGAATTCTGTTACTCTGAATATTAAGAAAAAAAGGCAAACAAAGCAACTATAAAGCACTTGCTTTCCTGTATTTGCTGTATATTTGTTTTCAGGCATTTTGCTGGGACAGATTAGTTAAATTCTGTCAATGAACTCACAACCAACCCCTCTGTCTTAACTACAAACACAATCAGTTGGGTTTTCCAATGTCCATGTCTACTTAGGAGTGAACTTCAGGAGCATTAAACATAATAACATAGTGTAAAACGTGCAGCAAATCTGCTGCTTAATCAAGTCACAGCTCCAGCAAGTTTCTGCTTGTCAACAGTAATCTTACAACACTGACCAGGACTAAAAAGGCAGCTCTTGTTATAGAACATCTCTGCTTTCAACCTCTATTCCCAGATGTTTACACTAGCTCTTCAAAGACCTATTAGATCTAAACTCTTTGATATATGACCAGCTACTTCTGCACAGCCTTTTGTTAGCTGAAATCTAAACCCAGCAGGGACAAGGACAAAACAGTTTCCATCAGATGTTTTCAGTATCAATTTCCTGTGAACAGGAATATTCTTCACTTGGTCCCTCAGTGTTCCTGCACATCGTGAGCTCGGAAGGACAAGTGCAGAAGAGCAGGATTTGACTCTCAACTAATTTATTTTTACATGTGTTATTTCTCAGCAACAAATAGGAGGAGTTTAACTTCTGAATAAACATTCCAGTGGAAAGTTCTGGATGTACATGTTGGATAGGGTTCCTTACTTTTCCAGACAAACACCACTCCTGAAGAGAGTGCCAGTCTGTTGGGACCTGTTCGTGCAGGGACAACTTCTGACCCTCCTTATGCCAACCACTAAGAACTGAAAAACAAGCTCAAAATTTAGTTCAGACATCTACCAAATATTGATACAAGGAATGAGAGGCACCCTAAGCCAGGAATTAGTAAACCAGAAACATCCAGAAAATCTTGATTAGTTTCTGGAGTGAAAGGAGAGAGTTCTCTTGCAAAACCCAGGAACTCAAACTAAATCCCAAACAAAACAAGCAAATCAACAAATCACACACACAAAGACTAATCTTCCACCTCAAAGGCAACAATAGACTCAGGACCTGAATGCAGAGCTGGAAGTGAGTTTTAACTGTACATACTCACAGTAATAACTACCCATCACCAACAGTGTTAAAAACAAAGCCAAAGTAATTGCTCTGTATATTAAGATTAAAAATCTTCACTGTTAAATCGGGATTTTTTTAATGAGGTCCTGTTCTGAAAGCAGAGCACTTAATATTAATTCCTCATCTTGCCATAAACCACATGCAAAAAACAACATTTAAAGCTGTATTATTTCTCCAGGAAAGGGCTTCTCACACAGACCTCTCCCGCTCAGCATTGTAATTGAGCAGAGTTCTGCAAACTAAATGATGCATGAATGTGTATAGTTTCAAAGTTCAATTTCTTCAATCAAAAAATCCAAAAAGCACTGCCAAAGCAGACCTTGGGAGAAGCAAAATGCCAAAAACAAAGAACAGCATCTGCTAATGTTAAACTCCAACTTCGTCGCTCTGAACAGAATCACAAAACCTCATCTAGTGACAGAATAATTAGGCACACACAAAGCAGTCATTGGCACATTGTCAGAAATAAAGGCTTTGGGAAAAAAAAAAAATTAAAAAGATCCAAATATCAGCCCTTTGCCCAGAATCCCCCAGGCCTGAGCCTTTTGCTTCCCCTGAGTGACTCCGATCAATGAATCAACTGCGGCGGGTCGAACACCACCGTGATGAAAAGCCACCTTATGAAGTTCCTGCCTTCACAGAGCTCCCCAAAGGGGTCATAAAACTCTCCGTCAATATCCCACGTCGTGCAGCACAGCTCAGCCAGGAGGGAGGCACAGCAAAGCTCCTGCTGGCATTCCAGCTGCAGGCTATAAATCAGGATTTCTCCCATTTGGTGCCACCATTAAGGAAGGAAGAAGAGCCTCCACTGTCATCAGTCCACAGCTAACAAGGCGTTAACATTTCCATTAACGGGGCTGACAAATTCAAATCGATTTGAAAAGCTCATTTGCATCTTATCCTGAAGTTGTGAAGTCGAGGGGAGTGGTCTGACAACTCAGCTATATGCTATAGCTTAAATCCCTGTTTTTCTCCCCATGTATAGATGTACATCACATCTGGGCATGGTCCAGCGCCCTCAGGTTTTCAGTTTACAGCTGAATGGCCAACTTGTTCCAACCTTATTATCACCAATAATAAAAGATGGGACATTTAAAAGAAACAGCAAAAACTTTGGCTTTCTTAAGTCTGAGGAACAGAGAGAAAAAAGGGGGAGAAGATGAACAAAATCTCAGTGTAGCACTTTGATAAGGACCTAAGACCTGTAACACCCAGAAACTCAGAACTAGAGTTGCTTTAACATGTAGAAATCCCATTTCATTCCAGCTTTGAGTGGCCCTTAAAGAATAATTTCATCGGCTCTGACCGCAGTGACTGTTCCCCATCACTGGTATCAAATTGGAGATTATTATACATCAAAAGGGGAATGAGGAGATCTGAAATATCCAGGGGGGAATGGTCATGGAATGTATTTAATTCGTGAGACCCCAGTCTGAGACCTCATTCCACCTACACTGGGCCAGAGACAGGAACCAGTTACTCCCACACTTTGTCTTCTGACTTCCCGAATGGACAGATCCTGTTTCATGGAATTAGGAAGGTTCAACCCTAAAAGAGGCTGAACAGCATCCAGAATTAAAGCCCACAATATACACTACACACTGGTGACTTTTTGTTTGAGTTGCAATAAAACATGGTTTTCAAATTTCATTCAAAACCCTTCACCCAAATTAATCACTGTTACAGAGAATTAAAAATAATTCATTCCAGAATTAATAGACTCTAAAATGGACCAATTAAATCATGTTTCAATACTCCAAATTTGGTACATAAATACCCTTAATCTTGTTTCTTTTCTGCAGAAATCATTTATATATGATTGAGAGCAAACAATTCTGAGAAACAGATTCACAGGAATGTATCCTCAGGAAAGGAAACCTATTAGGCAAATTCAAATGTACAGATACCTAAACAGCAACACAGCCAACATTTACTGTGGCCATTAGGGAAAAGGCATTTTTTATTATCCATTGTTTGGCTTTAGTGAGAGATCTGTGCATTTGGCAACACGATCTTTGAATTCTAAGCAACAGGAACCTGTTAAAGTCAAAGTCACAAAGGAAATGGCAGGATAAGAAATTCTTCTAGAACTGGCATCAGGGGGTCTGTGCTGAGGCAGCTCTAGTGCAGTTCATGGTGCTCCAGAGATGACCCTGAGTGACCTGCACTGCTACTCCTAAAAATTCCAAACCACCCATGTTCACACAAGACGATGTTGCTCAAGTTGGGCACAGCCTCCATCAGCAGCTTTCATTTGTCTCTCTAGAGGAGCAAACAACCCTTTGCATTTACCTGCTCCCATTTCCACCTGCAGTCACCAGGTTTAAAAATGAAAGCAAAGTTGCTACTAATTAAGTGGGCATTGAATCAGGCTCTGCTTGCTCAGGACAACCGCTTCGTAATTAACGTCCCACAAATGACTCTGTGCAGTCAAAGTTAACATCCTTTGCCATTTGGGCAGCTGGAAGCTGAATGAATATCCAGTGCATGAGGAAGAAGTTGGTGTTTTCCCCTCACTGAGTTAAAAAAACCTCTCCAAGTGACTCCTCAGGCTCCACTGACAGTGGCAAGCAAAGGCTTCTCTGTGCTGCTTACAATTTAAGCTTGTACCCATGACATCTGTGTCCCTTAAGATGGACAAGTTCTAATTTAGGGTGCAGGGCAGGGCAAAACAAACCAAAAAATGCCCCCACAAAATGCAAAAAAACTCCAGAACAAGAGCACAGCCAAAAAATAACCCCCAAAATACCACCACCAGCCGCCATGAAGAGTGCACTTCAAAATACCAGTGGCACAACATACTGTTTGAAGATACTTTAGAGCATTTATGTCAGAAGCAATGCCCATGATAAATAACCAGCATTCATTTGAAGCTTCTGATATCTCAATATTGTTAAAAGTCACACCAGGAAATCACTTGGAGGATCCAGACAGTTCAGCCAGAACTAACCAAATTCGAAGTGTTTGCTATTTAATGCTGCCTTCCTCCCTGCTCCAGTTTACAGGCTTTTGTACCCAAACAATCCTTCAAAAAAATGACTTAAAAAAAAAGAAAAAAAACAAACCTGACAATTCAGTT
This sequence comes from Formicarius rufipectus, assembly GCA_013399695.1. Lineage (NCBI taxonomy): Eukaryota > Metazoa > Chordata > Aves > Passeriformes > Formicariidae > Formicarius > Formicarius rufipectus. Next base: position 2,935,133 of record VXAU01011327.1, read on the forward strand.
TTCTACTTGCCAATTCTTCTGCACCCAGCAATCTTATATATGTTGGTATTTTAATATTCTGCGAGTCAGGATGTGTCTTTCCTTACAGCTCCATAATAAAAACTTCTGGGATAAGACAGACAAAGAACAAGTTGTCAGCCAAAGGCTTTGCAGTCTGGGACGTTCTTATCTTCGAGTATTACAGGAAAAGTGCTGTTAATCCCCATTGCACAGGCAAGGTCCAGCTTGGTGCTTAGGTTTTCTTGGCCTCTAATCAACAAATTCCCTGAATTTCCCATGTACTGGAGCTCTCCTTGTTCCCTCCTTGGTGGATTCCCCAAGCAACAACGAGATGGAAAAGGCTGCGCTCCGTGGCTAAAGCAGATGTTGTTCCAACCTCCCCCCGTTGGCTCAGAGAGGAAGTTTTCTGTCTGCCTTCACTAAGGGAAAAACAACCCAGTAAAGAAAAATATCCCATTTGGCCCCTGAGCAATAGATATGGCTTTTGTTATCAAAAGTTCTTACCAATGTTGTCCCTGTTTCATTTTCCAAATCTAAATACCCACTATGACAGTCACAGTACACTGATTATTGATGGGAGGTGGAGAGAAATACCCTTGACTTGGAAAAACTTGAGAATTTTGAAAAGGGAACAGCAAATTCTCTAAAGCAATGCTAGAGCAAAATTAATTTCCTGAAATTATAGATTAACACTTAAATATCTCCCTATTACCAATACCATGGAATGATATCAACCCAGGAGAGCTTCTCTTACTTGAATTGTTATCTATAAAATTAAGGCAACACAGAAAGTAGAAATAAACCCATCAATTAATAAATAAAAACAGCATGAAAAGTAGAAATAAATCCACCAGATAACAAGTGAAAATTGAAAAAAAAAACCAAAACAACCAAACCAAATCCTTCTTGGAAGAACAAGGCAATCTGATTAAAAAAAAAAAAAACCAAAAAAAAAAAAAAAAAAAAAAAAAAAAAAACACAC
>VXAU01011327.1:2936126-3023517 GCA_013399695.1 Formicarius rufipectus
AAAACACTCAAGCAGGAGACACATAAAAAGCTCCTAAAGATAGACATGATAAAGGAAATAGAGATACAAAGGGAGAATTGTGATCAGAAAGAATGGGATATTGCTTTTGAGAATATCTGATGTGAGGAAGACCAAGTGGAGATATTGATATATCAAATACTTGTTGTATTTAGAAGATTATTTAACAGGTTACCCTGAATGCTGGGGGAGCTGAGGAGCAGATATAAACCACCAAGATCTCCCAATATGCACATAAAAAGCAGAAGAGCTTCTGAGCACAGTACAGTGAAACAATAAAGTCTATTTTTGCTGATACCTTTGAGTGACAGACAAAAAAGAAAATCAGTGAGGAATAAAGGTTTTTAAGACAACAACACACAAGGGAACAAAACACGAGTGATTTCTCAGACCCACTAGTATGGCAAGATTTGGTAAAACCCCTACAAAAACCAAACAGCTTCCTTACCTTGAAGGTTCTGTGTCCTCCTGATCCAGACCATCCACCCCATCCCTGCCCAACTGCTCCCAGCTAAATCCTGAGTCCCTGCAGCTCCACCTGTGGATCCAGTCAGGCCAGCCAATCCCAGGGATGGAAAACACTCCCAACTTCCCTGGAGAACACCTGGGATCTTCAGGTGTCCACAGGAAGCTCAGCTGTTAGAATTAATAAATTCTCCACCCAATTCATTCCCAGGGTTTAACTGCTGACAGTCTTCTCTGCCCTTGTCTGAGAGATTTAGAGTATCAGGTGGTTTTGATGCTCAGAACCAGCCCAAGGCCTTTCTGTGCTGATAAATATCACCAAGACATGTCAATTCTATTTATTAATCATTAAGGCTTAAGATTGTTTCTAGTGAAGTCAGCAGAGATGTATTTTTAAATACCCATTTGAGGGCAGAGCCTTGTTTTTCATTAAAAAAAAGAAAAATTACAGAGATAAAACTAAGGAGGGGAGGGAAATCTGGTTTCTTCATTCCTAACAGATATTGGCAACATATTCCTTTCTCATGTGTTTTGGTCTGTGTTCCTTTGGATCCCACTGTGTGTCCCCCTTCCAGGTTCTGGAGCCCAGAGTGGCTGATGCAAAGAGCGTGACCCTTTGCTGGGTGTCTCTGCCCCTCTGGAGGGTCTGACCCCTATTTTCAAGACCCTGGACCAACAGCAGAAGAGGAGCAGCTACAAACTTGGCTCTTGGAGAATTTTTTTATTGACCAACTCATCTTTTAACACATTCCTGGTGGCAAAGAAACTAAGGGAAATCTCCAGGACCATCGGATTGGCACACAGCAAAATCCTGGGCTTTGAAGTGTAACCTGCCTAAGGAACCATCACGTACAAACCTATTTACACAGAGGCTGGAGAAGGGAGAAAGATGCTTCCCCTCTCCCTTCTCTGTATATTTTGAACCAGAGTATCAACTCCTAAATCTTTTGTGCAAACCTCATTAGACCATAAAGGCCACAAGCAGCTGGAGGTTAGTGAAGATCAGATGAATCAATTTGGAAATAAGGTCCTATCCTGTTATTTTAGTACATTTAGTACTATTTTAGTACATACTGTGCTATTAGAATGTTATTTTAAAGCAAATTTCAAAGCAAAGCTCCTAATTATTTTTGTGACTAAGGAAAGTTTTGGTTTTGAATGAAGGCAGTTCTCCACACTGCAGACGCAATTTCATTTGTAATCCTACCAGGGTTAGTATTAAAAATGTGTGGATATTGGAGCATTCCCCTTTGTTTGGTAGTTTGGATTTCATCTCTTTGCCCTCCACTTGTACAGCAGCCCAGTTCTACAAAGCCAATGGAACAGGAAACATTATTTTAGGATCAAGATGCCTCACCAGGAATTGAAAGAAAGGAAATGTAACTACCCAAGTCTTCCTCATATACCCTGCTGCTTGGAACTTATTTTAGTTTCCAGGACAGCTACTGTAATCTCCTCTAGTGCTTAGCTATTGCATTATCAACAAAAGAACATGAAATCAACTGCTGCAATTGCTTGTCACTCCTGTCATTCCTCCATGCCAGGAAGGACTTCTGTGATTCATCCAAGTGGGCTGGAGTTGGGATGGGGAGGTGAAAAATAGGTTTGTCTTCTGCTTCAGATCATCCTCGTGTTTGTGGGTTACGAGATGCAGGTTCCATCTCTGCAACACCCGTGTTACTCCCTCTTAAATCCGAAAGGGAATGTCTCTAATTGAATTCTGGTCCCTCCTCAGGTGTAGGTGTAGATGATCTCACTCACTCCAGTGGAGGGTTGGAGGGGGAAGCACAGAAGAGAAATGCACAGCTGAAGACATTGCAGAAGTGATAGGCATTAATTATACTGCCTGATGGGATGCTTGTCACTTTTCTTGCCTTGTTTAATGTTGCTACAAAGACATAAATGCATTTTTCCCCTCCACAAAACATTTGGAGAATCGGTGTTTGCTGAAGACTAACTGCATTTTGGTTTAATAAAACCAAGAGAGTGGAAAAATCAGGGAAAAATCTTCATTCTTAATCTCTGGAACTTGCACTAAGCAGGAAGGGAAAACAAAACCCAAACCAACCAAACAAACAAACAAAAAACCAACCCAAAATGAGCAAAAAAACCCCAAACAAAAACAGAAAACCCACACAAAAACAAAACCCAAAGCAAAAAACCAAAACTAAAACATCACCCCAAAACCAAAATAACAAACAAAAATGGGTTCAAGGGGATGTCAAAACACTTTTTCCTGTGCTGTGTGAAGTGTAAAGGTCATGTCTTACACTCCTTGCGTGTTCCCCAAGCTTTGCCAGGGTGGGCTCCAGAAGAACTGTTTGTAGTTTGGCAGAAAAGATGAAACAACAACCCCAAAGAGGCACCAGGACCTGGATGAGAACTGAAAAGAGGCCCATTAGGAGGCAATTCCTAAAGACAGAAGTGTCTGCTTTTGCTTTTCCTTTGGCCACCCCTTGCAAGAGCTGCTTTAGGAGGTTGGGGGTGGCACTTGAGCCTCAGGAGGAAAAGTTCCCCCTCTCAGACCCTCCAAATTCCCCTGCTGGGAACAATTTGCCCCCACGGGGCTGCAGTGAGCGAGGTGTCTCTCCTGTTCTGTGCTCTGAGTCTCTGTGCCCCTCTTTGTGCCAACTCCGCTCCCCCCCGAGCCAAGGCAGAGCTCAGAGGGATGAGGGGCTGGCAATGCCTGGAGTTCCCCCCGTGCATTTTAAATAAAATCAGCAAGAGGAGATGCCTCTGAAAGAAACCTGATAATGTTGGAGTAGTTCCTATGTTCTATTTCTGCTCACCTACAGTTTTAAATTAGGTGTCTCATGTTAAGTATATTTGATCTGTTCTCTGGATCTCAAGTGGCATCAACTGAGGATTCTCCCTTAACACCTTTATTTTTTTTATTCAAAGGACAGATAGGGGTTTTTTTTTTTTGCAACTGAGGGTCAGGAAGGGGAAAGGTTTCTTTGTAGACCAAAGGAAGAAGGAACTCCCAGATAATTACTTATTATTTTCTTGTCAAGTGCTATCATTGTCCTGCCTACAAAGTGAGGAGAGAAGCAGCACTGAACTGACATTTTATGGTCAAATACTGACTAAAATAATAATTGATACATGGTGGGGTGTATTCTTGAGCTTTGTTACAAGATCTGGGGATTCAGGGACTCTATTTCAAACCTTTAATGAACCTGAAAAGAAGTCAGTGTATACGTAATTATCATGGAATTAGTAATGAAAAACAGAGTTCTTTTCTATTTAAACTTTCTAATTTAAAGGATGCACTAAGCAAAAGAGAGATCATACATTATTTAATGTAATTGAGGAAGCAAATTAAAATATAATTTTCGCTCCTCCATCTAATAACACTGGTCTTTCAAGCTCTGGGGATGTTGGTGAAGCCAAAGGTGGTGGTTTCCTTGACAATTCCAGGTAAGAATAGATACCCTTAAAAGAAAGGAATATACTAAAAAGGGCATGAATAAGCAGGATTTACTAAATTGAGGGTTAAGGAAATGATAAGAGATCCCAGAAGATGATTTAATATTGAAAATATAATACTACAAAAAAGAATCAAAGGAAGATTAATCTTGATAATGAAGGACTTGAACCCAGGGAAAATGTCATTATCCACCTGTTAACACGTGCAGAGTTGGGAGGAGGATTGGATGGCTCAGACAGCCAATGCTCTTTGTAGCTTCTCATCTGCTGCTCCTCAGGACTGATGTGCAAGTGCTCCTAGTGAGGGGCTGCCTGAGGGCACCTCTGTGGAGGTGTCAGTGCATTCTCAAGAAAATAGGATAAGAGGGTTTAACAGAGCAACCAGCAGGTCCCTCCCAGTGCCCCGCATGCCATGGGATCAAAGTGGTTTCCTATTTCCAAAGTATGAAAAGCCACAACCCTGATCTGAGATGAACATCAGCCCCTTGCCCTGCGATGCAGGCCCAGCTTGAGAAGAGGAATATTGACAATTTTAGGAACAGCAAAACACCCCAACACGATCACCTGTTGGAAGATTCCTGACTAAAAACCCTAAATAAGAAAGTTTCCAAAGCAACTCTTTGCACTCACTGTGTGTAATCACGAGGCACTATTGAACACTATCTAATTCCTCTAATAAATACCCGTATTGGTCTTAACAACTGTTACCTTTGAGATGGAGTTCAAGGCTTGGAACATTTTGCATATATCCCCATGACTATTTTATTTTTAAATCATACCCTTTGGTAGTCCAGATATTCTGTTGGAGCAGATAGGGTTTAGTATTTTCTTGCAGTTATTATTTGCCTTTCCTTTCAGAAGGATGCAAAGCAAAGCTGAGACAGCCCTTGGTGTATTTTCTCAGCAATGTTAAGATAGAAAATATTTGGGCTTGGGAAATGAGAAGACAGGGGGAGTAATGCAAAACATTCCTTATGTTGAAGAAGTCTGTAGAGTTCATCAGTGATAAGGAAATTTTTCTCATGTTTAAGTGAAAATAATTTGTCATTTAAGTGTGGGACAAAAGAGCAATTGATTCTAAATTACTTCTGGTTAGGCTGATCATAGGAAATAACTTTTCTCATTGCTCTGTCAGCTGTCAATAACCACTTGATGTTCTTCAGGCAGATCCTGAGCTCTGAACAACATCTCCCCCAAAAGAAGCACAGCCATCCAGTTCTTTCACAGATTTTTCAGTACATGGCAATTGCTGATTCGTTTCTCCATTGCCTTGTTAAAATAAAAATCAAAATCTATGCAAATGTGCAGTTCAAACTCTCAGCACACTGGAAATGGTGAGTAGGTGCAGTGACTTTCACTTTATCAGCCCTTCCACCAGGGAAACCTTCCCAAGTGTCGGATAAAATTTTCCTGCCACGTGAACTTGTTGACAGAAGTGCTCAGTGCCCAGGAAATCCATCCTGTATGGGGTAACAAACATCCCCTCTTTGCTTCATTTAGCTAAGGTGAGGATCTCCTGTTGGTCTGGAATTCATAGCTCTTTTATTCCAGGATTAATGGTTGTAAGTTGATGGTTTTTAACAAGATCTGCATCATTCAAATACATTTCAAACTGTGACTCAGCAAGACTTCACCAATTCAGCCTTCCCAAACATACCTTTATCTTCCTTTCTGTGACTACTTCATGACACATAAATTAATGTTTCATTGAGCTAATTGGATCCTTGCAGCTCTTATTTTACTTTTTTTTTGCAGATATACTGTTTTGAGAAAAAAAAACCCATGAAGTTTCATCTTTGAATATGAACCAAGTTTTCGTTCTATTTACTTTTCAAAGAAACTGCCTCTCTTACATGAGATGGAAGGAACAAACCCTTTATCTAAATCAGGGTACCAGGAAGGATTCCTGGCTGATTAAGTCCAATTTTTTTCAGGCAGCATAAACAGGACAGGCTGCAGAGGAGGGTCTTGGCAAACCTCATGAAGTTCAGCAAGGCCAAGTGCAAGGTGGGGCAAACCCAATCACCAGGGGGTTGAAGAATGGATTGAGAGCAGCCGTGGGGAAAAGGGCTTGGTATTGTTCATGGAGGAGAAGCTCAACGTGACTTGGCAGTGCCCATTTCCAGCCCAGCAAACCCTTCCTGGTTTTATCATTTGAAGATGTTCCAGTGCTTGTAAACTGAGCTACCATTGGAAAAAAAAGTATGTCTCAGCTCCCTGTGTGTCCAAACTGCCTCACACCAAAGTGCAACTCCCTCCAGGCACTGGAGAATCTGAGCAGGCACTTCTGAAAGTTGGAAATTTGGGTCCTTTTGCTAGAGCAGTGCTTAATGCCCCAAATATAAACACTGGCATTTTATGGAAGCAATGAACTGTTTCTGAGCTCAAACTGCCTAAACCACATTTCCCAAGCATAATATTTGAGAAGCAGCACAAAAAGAGCCATTTCACTGTATTTCTGAATGGAGCAAGCCTGCTGCATAGAGAACATGACATAGAAATGTAAAGTCCATAATTTGACAGCATTCTGTCAAACTCCTTTGCAAAGGATGCTCCTTGTAGGAGATTTTCACCCTCCCATTCTGTGCTCCCACCAGTTCTTTAGAAGGGTTTCAGATAAGCCTTGAGCTGCCAAAGCCTTTGTGCACTGAACCTTTCTCCTGCAGAGTATTTAAAACATACAGTGACATTACCTCATGAAGGACTTGAGGTTTCTTATCCTATTTTTATTGGGCAGATGTTGAAACCCTAAAGCTTGGATCGTATTGATCCCAAAAAGCTGTTCATATGTGAAAGCTGGAAACTGATAATAATTCTTAGGATATGTGGTTTGTGCATGTAACAGCATTACAAACAGGCAGAATAAAAGGTATGTTTTTAGGCTTCTGTTTAGAATTTCTATGCTAAGTCTCTATGCAGTTTTTCCTCAGTATTTCAGCTTGAGAAATAACTATTATCTTTTTTTTCCTAGTCTCTTTAAAATGTAACACATTTCAGAATAGCAAAAATCCATTGACAACTTCATAGTTACATCCCAATTATCAAACCTTTAAGATACACATACACACACATATATTAGTTATTTAAATGGGATTTCACTGTTATCACAGTCAAATGAAGAACATATTCCTCCTGCAGGATGACATAATGTCTGCTTCCATTTCAGACACTCTAACCTTAAAGGTGCTAACAAAAAGCCTGTCAAATTTTCCAACAGTCTTTTGGCCTCCAACACTCCTGTTATGACATCAATTATCTTTCACGGCAATTTAGCTCTTGTATGTCCTAAATAATGCAAAACACTAACAGAACTCTATCAGCAGGGAAAATGCTTTGGGTTTTTTACAGCATCCCTGCACCTCAGGAGTATTTCTTTCCACTTCAGCTCAAAGTCACTCACCATTGTTTCGGGGAGAAATGAGCAACCCCCATGATGCAAGAATCCCCTAGGGGAGCAGGGAAGGACACCCCAAAAATTAAAAAGCCCTTCCACCTGTCACCCTCAAACTTTGCAATAATGAGGGACTGGCACCTCTCCATTAGCACTGTGCCTTCTCATTAAACAGACACTTCCAGAGGCAGTTTTCATATAACATATCCAAGTTTTAGGGAGCTGAAGTCACACTTCAGGCCAGTATCCTGGGCAGTCCGTAGAATAATTTTGCAGTATTGTAAACACTGATCCTCCCCCAAATTCTATCAGTATTTTATGTTTTAGTAACACAAAAGTAAGAGGAAAAAATATCTCTTGGGAAGCTACTGAAAGAGAATTACCAAAGAGGTGGGAAAGCTGCTCACTGACCTGGCCGAAACTACAAATTCAGTGTTCAAGGTAGGCTAAGACACAACTTCTGCCTCTCCTTGTTAACAATAAGACACAAACTTGGGTGTCTTTCCACATGGGGAGAGAGTAAGAGCAGAGCTGCATCTTTTCAACCCTGCTTGATTCTGGTTCTTGAATAAAGAAATTCCTTAAGTCTGACAGAAGGAACGCTGAGGAGGGGTGGGGGATTTAATGGTTTCATCAGCTTTGCTGCTCTTTCACAGATTCAGTGGGGATTTTTTTAAACCCTCATTTTCAAACCCCATGAGGTAGCATAGTGACATTTCTAAACTATTTCAAACCACAGCATTCAAATTATTCTACTAAACAAAAAATACTACCAAAAATTGTGTTCACAATAAAAAAAAAACCCCACACACACACCAGAAGTAAAAATAACTACCCTAGAGCAGTATTTAATTTCGCAATAATTCTACAATTAGTTAGTATTGCTTAATTGTGCAGGTAATGAGCCTAAATAAATTTCATAGTAATTTCAACTACCAAATTTATTTGCTTACTGAAATTGCTGTTTAAAAAAACAACAAACCAAAACACAAACAAATACACAAAACCTCCAATTCAATTCCCATTACTAAAATTACAGTTGTTATCTGCATTTTGGGAATTTCTTAGCTGTTAAACAATTACTACTGCATTTAAAGGTACTGCTGATGCTACTGGAAACTAATGTGATTTTTTTTCTCCCTCAGAACATAAGCAGGTATTTGTTCATCTACACAAATCCATCCACCAACTGAAATTATTCCCCCAAGAAACCCTGAACTACCTACAAGTTTATTTGTGATCACAGGGATGTGTGTGGGTGTGTGTTCTGATTTAGGTTTCTGCCTTTATTCACTTCTGGAATAAAGGAACCTTCACTTGCACTTAGAAATGTAAGTTTTGGAACACAAGGTGCAATCCAAATGTAGCTCTTTGCAGCCCTTTGGTCACTGCTGTATGAACAGTGCTGCTCAAAGGCTTATTATTATTATTTAGGAGCACCCGATCTTCACAACTGTTCTAACATGAATCCACTTCCTCTCCCTCACTTAATGCCTCCCCACATTCCATTCCTCTGAACACAGGTCTGAAAATAATGACTTTGCTGCAGTGCATCACAGGGTGTCCAGCCCTCATTTCTGGAGGTCCAGGTCTAAAAATCAGATTTTTTTTCCCCCCTTGCTATTTCTGTGCTGCTCCAGCTCTACAGAACCCTTCAAACAGCATTGACTTCCTTGCAAAACAGCTCTTAAGGCTTCTTTTATTTTCACAATAAGACAAAGCAACTTATTGTAAATCTTAATTAATCTTTACATTTAAATGTCATAAAATAAATATTGCGGATATTTATCCAGCGTGAGGCACTTCTGAGGCCTCTCTGTGCCCTGATTTTTTGGTTATTATGGTTTATGCCCTCAGCAGCCCCTCCATACTTTGGTTTCTCCGGGAGAAGATGTGCATCCTTGACCCGGTTGGTGCCCACCCTTGGCAGGGCTGGCACATCCCCCAGCCTGGCCATGGTCATGGGACTTGGCCATGGGATGTGACCACGTTGTCCCTCACTGCCAAGTGATGCTCCTGAGTGTAAGACTCGATGTGTTCTGGGTTACAGGTGAGGACACCTGCAGGTCACACCAGTTTGGGATGTTTCTCCCTGCCTGTGTGTAGTGGTTTGGTGGTAGGTCCTCCCCAGCAAAGGGGGGTCAGAAACTAAGGAAGGATCCCATCCCATTCCCTGACGGAATCAGGTGGATAAAAGACAGAGAGGGAGGTTCCTCTGCCCTTTTCCTTCTTCTCCCTTGTCAGGAGCACAGACAGCAGCTCTCAGTGTTTTGGCCTGGTCGGTGCAGGAGTGAAGGAATTTGCTTCTTCTAATGGAAGTTGTTGAGATTTTATTGCATTACTTATTTTAATGAGCTAATTCCTGGGTGCTAATTGTGTGTGTCTGTTTTGTTTTTATCCTTTTTGGTCCTTTTCCCCTTTGTCTTTTCCCCCTTCTTCCCTTTTGAGATTGCTTGGGATCCTTGTGCATACATACATCATGTTTAATTGTATATACATGAAATATCTGTAAATATATATATTCCTTTGCTACAATTTTCCTTTTTTGCTACATTTTTTCCCCCTTTCAGAGGGGGGTTGAAGGAGCTGACCAGCTCACAGCTGTGTTTGGTGGGGAGCCAAGCCAGACTTACACACTGTGCTATGCCCAGGTTGAGCTGATGAGAATTTAATGATCAGAGCCCGGGAGTCAGATTTACAGCCTGGGCACACGGTGGGGGTTTATAAAACCCCAGGGAGCAGCCAAAGGCAACACCAGCAGCTTGGGATGCTGAGACCAAAGAAGAGTCTTCTGGGTGCAGGGCCATGGTTTCTTCCTGGCTCTCCCAAATTAGACACTCATTATTGACAAAGAGGACAAGGGAGACCTTTAAAAATGCAAAAACCCTCCAAGATGACCTGAACAAGGGTCACTGCTCCAAAAAGTACATCTGATTTTTCTACGTATAGCAGATGTTCCAATAAAGGCTATTTCCTCTTGTCCAGGCAGTGACCTTCAGATGGTGACACGAAAGCCAAGTACCACTGAAACGATTCCGTTCTTCACAGGACACCAGGACTCCACTTCCAGTGTCTCTGTGGAGATGACAAGGTGGGGTTTGGGGGGAATTGCTCATTTTAGCCTTGCCTTTAACCTTTTTTCTCTGTGGAAACAGTGCTCTCTCCATGTTTACCCTGCTGTTTTGGGCTGTGTTTTCCCCAGGTACATGTCCCTGTACAACACACTCCTCAGGGTTGTGTGAGCTCCCAGGCTATAGCATTGCCCACTTTAGAGGAGTGATGATGAAAACGTGAAGGGAAGAACAGGAAAACTTGAAGGTACAAAAATACCTCAGTCCTTGAGGAACAGGGAAGTCACAGGTATTTTAAATACAGTGAGGCAAAAATACAGAAGTAAAAGGTTTGAGGTTTAAGGGTATTTTTCAAGTACATACGGAACGAGATGCTGACAAAGAAGAGCACAACGTGCCTGAAGGACAAGAGATACTGCTGAAAAAATACATTTTAAAATTAATTTTAAGTAAAATGTGCAACACAGAGAGAACAACTGCATTTAGTCAAGTTTAGAGTATATGAAAGCCAAAAGTTCCAAGTCCTTTGATTCTTTCTTCTGCTCAATATGTAACATCTCCAACACAAAACCCCTTGCCAGTAGCGGGATCCAGGAATTCCCACAGGAATTCAGAGGACTCATTTTCCAAGAGAGTTAAAAACAGCTGTGGTCATACAAATACAAGCAGTACTAATGAACCAAATGCCCAGGAAAACAAGTAGAACTGAAAAAAAATGTTTCAACAACTATGGAAATTCACTTTCTTTGATGTTTTATCTTTCTGCTTCACCTGTTTTTAAGGGTTTGTTTAGCTGGGGTTTTAACCCCGGGCTATGCTTGAGTTTATGCTTCATGTTTTTCTCTGCAGCCTTGAAAGCCAGATTTTCACCTGGAAAGGAAACTCTGCTTCCCAGGCATTTAATGACTCCTGAAGGCAAACCTTTAGGAACATCACCAGTTATTGCAAGACAAGAACTGGGAGCCTCTGTTAGTAAACATGGCTTTCTACCCCTACCAGCTGATGCAACAGATCCCAAAGTCCTTCACTTTCTTTTCCTCTGTTGAAGAAATGCTGTTTGTTTTGTGTTACAGAAGCTGCTGTACAGGTAGATCAGAACAGATAATGTAAAACACCCTTGAAATTTTAAACATTTTTTTGTTCCTGACTTCAGTATTCATTTGCAGGAGAAACTGTAGTGCATAGATATGGGATATTTCTGGGTGTGCTAGAAAATATTCTAACTATAAATATGGAGTTTCTCTTCTGTGAAAACTTCATCTTATTATCCTATTTCTAATTGGAATAAAAGTACAACTTGCAGCATGAATAACCAATCCAGTCAAATATTCCCCACTCAGTTTCAAAAACACATTACAAACCAGTAATTATTGACCCTGAAAAGAGTGAAAACTACTGCAAGCCACTTCTGTGAACAGGAATGGAATGCATAAAGACACTTCCTTTTCAGGAATTCTTTTTCCACAAGAACTGGCATGTATTTAAAAATCCTTCTGTGCTGTGCAGCACCCAGAGAGTGAAAGGAGAAAGAGGTTAAAGAGGGCCTCGGAGCATCTTTTGTGAGACACTTGCCATTGATGGCTGAGAAAGCCTCAAGCAAAATACAGAGGTGTTTTCCTCAGGGTGGAAGGATTTAGCTGAGAAGGGGTTTCTGAGAGTGGAGCTGGGTCTTTGCCATCTTCAGGAGCAGCTCAGGACAGATCTGAAGTGAATGGTGGTAGAAAAGTGAAACGTTACACAACTAACCCAGGGAGAGAAGAGTTTGGGTACAGCAGCTTTCACCCTCGTGAAGAGAAGCACGTGGAGTTTTTAACATTGTGAAGGCAGGAGATGGATCCAGGGCCTTAGTCAAATCTGAGCACCAAGAGCCATAACCTTGAGAGCAAGATCTGGCCATGTAAATAACTTTGAGAGCAAGATCTGGCCATGTAAATAACTTTGAGAGCAAGATCTGGCCATGTAAATAAGTTTCCTTCAATGAGTACTTTGTTAAACTTCCCAACAGTTTTTGAACACACAAAGAATTCCTAAAGCAAACAAGAAGTGTAAGAGCTTTGTAGACAACACTGAGAAAAATATACAAGTCAGGCAGTTTTGAACAATATTTACCTTAAATAATGTCAGATTTTATCTTGATGAAGAAAATCTATGATTTGATTGCCTCCTTAACAGTACTCATTAAGGTTAACAATTGAGATTTATACTCCTCTCACAGCCTTTTTTTAATTCTCTATGAGGAAGAGGCAGAATCTCAAAATGCCCAGTTCCTCTCCCACTGTATCCAAGAATCAAAAATTGCAAGTTATTCCTCTTCTCCCAGATGGCACAATCCAAATTTGAGAGAGAGCCTCTGATCCTTTGTTGCTGGAGGATTAAACTCATTTAAAATCTTCAAGAGAAGTGCCTGGTGAAGAAGCTCTGAAACCTTCAGAACTGCACATTCAGCCCATGACAGCACACACAGATTAAACTTTAAAATTGAGAAGACCTGGGTACAAAGTGTGCACATTTCTCTGTGGGCATTATTTAACAGCCTGCTTAAAGTCAGCTGATGACTTTCCAGTTAATTTGATGAGTTTTAGAGTAGGACACATGAACATGATACAATAAACAATTTATACAGTCACTGTCACACCTGTCAGTAAAATGAGACTTTCACAATTCGTTCCTGTGGCTCAAACCAAGGCAGTCTGGTTATAAGAACTCTTAAAACAATCCAAATATAGACAATCTTGTACAGAGGAAGACAATGCTGTTGGAAAAATGTTAATATTGAGCTTTTGATGTAGGTGATGTCCTGGTTTTATGCTGATTGAACAGAACAATTTTTGCTGATAAAATTAGGTCAATTATATTTAATTGGATCCATTAAACAACTGTAATCTTATTAATAATTTGTAGACCTCAGTTGTCAGATTTTTGTTCATCTCAAAGTTCCTTGGGTTTGATCCATTGCCTCACTCCCCAGCCTGATAGTGGAAGAGGGAAACTCCTCTGCCAATATATCTTCCAAACTTTCATCATTCAAATGTTAAGAAAAATTGAACATATTCCTATTTTGGCTTTCATTTCATAGCAGAAATCCCATGCAGTTGTACAGAATTTAGCCAGAAGTTGTCCCTAAACGTTTAAAAAAAGCCTCCCTTTGATACAAAATTGTCCCTACCTGTAAATCAATGACTAATTACAGCATTGGGGTCCTTCAAAAGCGCACACAAATCCTAAAGGAGCAACTGTGGCAGAAGGGCTCAAAAGTGAAAATTTAAATGTGTCTGACTCAATTCTCCACCAAAGACAACTTCCATGTTTATGTTAAATACATATTCCAAGTGACAATAAGTTAAATTTTTCTCCTAAATGTTCTGCTGTATTGAATGCTCACAAATACAACTTCCAAAAAAACATAATGTATATGAGGTACATGATTTAGTTTCAGTGTATGTTTCTATTACATTGCTAGCTCATAATTTGATTTTTTTCAGCAGCTTTTCTCAAACTGATGTGACCTTACAGTGTACACAGTAACATTCTAATTTAAAAATGTCTAAGGATGTTTGAGCTGTTTTTTCCCCCCCTAACCATTCAGCCATTGAAGATTAGAAGAAAAACTGGTTTTCTGTGAAGTGTGACTATGGAATTGTAGGTCTTCATAGAATATCTGAATGCTGATGTTGGTTCCTCCTATTGTTGCCTTCCAAGAATGAAGTTTGTCCATAACTATCTCCTGTAATGGATAATGTATTTAGGAAAAGGTTTGGTCATAACTCTTTTAGATTTTTAAAACAAATCCTTAGACCATTCCACCTCTGTTCCACAGATACACAAGATACTCAGAAATGAAATTATTTTGCAAGGTTTTTTCTCTCATTCTCCTCTGTCACAGCATCTTGTTAAGAAACTGCAGTTGAGAGGTTGGAATTCCACACTGAAATGATCTAGAGCAGAGGGAGAGGAGGGCTGGGGCCCTTTAGTTACAATTATTTCCTTACAGAATGACAGGCAGCATTGATATTCTTTCTCAGCAGTCCTCAATTTGACCTCTGATGAATAGAACAGATATATGGGAAACTCATTTTGGAGGCAAGTTATGACTTGGGTGAGCCTAACTGGCTGGTCATTAACAGCACGTACTGAACAATTTATGAGAGATTGGAAAATTGAACTTCTGCACTGTAAACTGGAGAGCCCCGAAGGTCTGGGCTGTGCTGGCTCTGCAGTGCTCCCAGGAGCAGCACAAAGTGGTGCTCAGCCTCACTCCCAGAAACAGTTGGGTTGCCTGAGCACTCCATTCCATAGTCAGGTTTGGGTTGGAAGGGACCTTGAAGATGACACCATTCCCACCCCCCTGCCATAAGCAGGGACACCTTCCACCAGACTGGGTTGTTCATGGCCCCACTGAACATTTCCAGGGATGGGGCAGCCACAGCTTCTGCAGGCAACCTGTGCCAGGACCTCACCTCCCTCACAGAGGAGAATTGCTTTCGGATATCCAACCTAAGTCTGACTTCTTTCAGTTGAAAGCCATTCCCCCTTGTCTTATCACTACAAGGCCTGGTCCAAAGTCCCCCTCCAGCTCTCCTAGAGCCCTTTTAGGCACTGGAAGGGGCTCTCAGATCTCCCTGGAGCCTTTTCTTCAGGTGAACACTCCCAACCTGTTCCCTTTGCAGAGGTGTTCCAGCCCTTGGAGGATCTTTGTGCCCCTCCTCTGGACTCACTCCAGCAGGTCCATGTCCCTCTTATGTTGGAGGCCCCCAGAGCTGGAAGGCTCCAGGTGGGGGTCTCATGAGAGTAGGACCAGAGGGGCAGAATTCCCTCCCTTGACCTGCACAGCAAAGAGCCACCTCAGCATCAAAGTGTGCAGGTCCAATGTAACTACTCATTTTATTAAGCAATTATTCTATAATAAAGTTCTCTACTGTAATACTACTTCAAATACTGTAGACAAATAGAGATTCAGAATTCTAGTGAACTATTTGTGAAAACAGAAAGTTTCCAGCTCCTTTTTCTGTCCATGTTGCAGATTGAAGTGCAGTGTTGCTGCTTTCTAGAAACCAAACTGCCCCTTCAGTTTTCCTCATACATATCATTATTTATATATGCAAATAAGTATAGATGCAAACATAAGGAAACACGGGTTCCTATAGATCTGTGACCTGTGCTCCAAAATTTTCCACATTAGCCTTGGGTACCTACCCAGCACATCCCCTAGATGTCACCCAGGATCTTACTTTTTCCTTGCCTCCCAACATCCCTTGACAGCAGGGAGCTTTCACCTACCTTTCTGCACAGAAACATGCAAACAAAAATGTAACAAGATCTGACAAGCAAAAGGCTCCTGGTTGGATGCTGTTCCTCGTGCTAACAGCTCCTGACCTCTCCTGGAAGGTCTGGAGTGGCTGCTTCTTCACAACACTAATCTTACACTGCGTTTCACTATTTGAGCTGGAATAAAAGTTTCATATAGGCTGAAGAAGAAAGGAAAGTTGGAACTTTTAGGTTTCAGTTCAGGCTTTGACTCAGTTCCCCAGATGTCCTTTGGGTTTCTGCACTTTTCAAGACCTTTCTAGTAAAGCAAGATCTCTCTGGACAATCTGAATTAAATGGCACTGATTGTTATGAACTGACCCACACAAATCCTGGAAGCTCAAGAGCCTCATGACACACTTCAGGAGACAATAGTGCTGTCCCAGAGGAAGCAATGCCTTTCCCTAAGTCCCATCATGGTTGGGATAGAAGGAACACTCAGCTAGTTCCAGGGATGACTCTGTTGAGTTGCTCCTCAAGCCAGGCTCAGGAGGAGCCTTCCTTGCTCCTCAGGCTGAAGTTTCTGCTTTCCCCTGCAGTTTGAGATGAATATGGCACGAGGGTGGTTCCAAAACTGCTCCAACCCTGTACTCCAGCTGTCCCCTCCTCACTGAGCAGAGACCAGACTTTCCAGCAAAGGCTTGGATTTTTCTCTCCACTGCCTTTTTTTCCTCAGTTCTAGAAGTGAAAGTAAACATATCTACTCTTAGAAATGCAAATACAATGTTAGTGACATCCCATGTGGCATCAATGAGCACAGTGTAAGACAGGCTGGAAGAAAAGAACTTCAGTTGTCACTGAAAACTGGTCAACTTGACATCAAAAATCCTCCAAGCACTGCCACCTTGTCCAGCACTCTGTGCTGATGCTCAGCCTTGTCAAAATTAAAAACTTGTCTTTATTCATCTGCACTATCCCATTGATGTTTCACACACAAAAAACTAAAAGCATGATTGATTTTTTTCCCCCAAGCAAGATTAGCACTAACACTCATTCCTGCAGGATTATTCCAGTTCCTGTCCTAAGAAAAATACATTATCTTACATTTTTCCAATTATAAAGGACAGAAGTAGTGCTTTATGACAACAATAAGAGCAGAAGAAAATCACTTTCAAAGTTTCCTCCAAATTGCACAATAAAGTTATATTTGATCAACTTGCAGGAGCCCTTTTTCTTCAGAAAACAGCAAGATACGCACACAAAACTGTGCAACACATCAATAAAGACAAATTATTCCAAGTGCTAATCAGGAGAAGCAGAGATAGAGTCCGTCAGCAGGAATTAGATAAACCTGTCTTTCAGCAGTTCAGATGGTTTTACTTCAGAGTGAGACAGAGGAAAGACATTAAAGATTACTGACAGCCTGTGCATTTGTCCTCCTTTTTTCTACTTCAAACACAGGCTGACTCCTGTATTTATGTTTTCCTAAGTTAAGCTACAGATCTAATGAGCTGCTCTATTTTTATTTTCTTTTTGTGAGAATGTTCTTTGAACAGCTTTTTTTTTTTTTTTTCCTTAAAAGATAGGGGGATTTTTTTCTTTTTTAAATTTTCATTGTTGGAAAAATGAGACAATTACACTACGTAGACAAACACAGCCAGATCCAGTACAGTGTTGCTTTGAATATTCTTTATATCCTGAATTCCTTCCTTCGTTACATACTAAAACTGCTGTGGGAAGATAACCACAGTTGGATGCAAATTCCCATTTGAGCCCAAACATACAGAATGTTTCCAAGAATGCATAATTAAGCAGCATTTGTTAGAGTCAATTTGAGTGCATAAATTACTGAACACGGGTTAATTTTGGTTGGATTAAAAGCACCACCTGTTCACTTCTATAAAAGAGTCCCATGATTTGTGTTCTAGTGAAGTATCAAATTCTTCCATCCTTGGTTTCATCCTTTCAGGATGTAGTTGGTTTATGAAAACCCTCAAGTACCAAGAGAGTCAACATATGGCCCGTTTATTTGCTCTTCAGGTGCCTGGTTGTGAAGCCCAACAATTCCAAAGGTGTTTTCTGGGTGGGAAAATCCACACAGATCCAAGCACTGGGACACAGTGTGCACAAAGGCTTCAGTGGCTGTGAGAAGTTGCTGTCCATCCCTGAAGTTCAGAGCTATTGCAGGTGCAAGACTCAATGACTGCTCCAAAACAGCTCCTTATCCAAGCCTTTCCCAGCAGTTCCAGCATCCTGCTCCTCTCACAGGCTGCTGTGGAAAACTCTCCTTTCACCTCCTCACGTGGGGTGAGCCAAGCTTAAAAGTGCTTCTACAGCTGTGAGGTTTAAAAAGAGGTTCAACAGACTGCAGTGAGCCCCAAGAAACCACTGCAAGTGGTTCAATGCAAATCTCTTCCCACTCAATCTTTGGTCTTTGGTGGTGGCATGAACTCTTGACTTGCTTGGTGTCTGAGGAGGAGACATGAACGTTCACAACTCTGGAGGAAAACCAGGAGATGAGGAGTCACCTAAAAATCCATGTGGATCCACAGGGCTCAGATCCTGGGGTGCTTCAAACCCACTGAATTTTTAAGCAGAGATTCACAACCTTACCCTAAAAAATAGTCCTGTCATCCTCTATACATTTTATCTTTAGTTAGTGCAGAGTGTCTCTTCTGTACAGTCCTAGGAGCCTGAAAGAGGCTGTTACATCAAGGTATGGGGTTAAAAGTTTATAAGGTAACAGTTGTTGAAATACACTCTTCAAGGAATATATTCCTAAAATACAGTTTTGGCAGGGGGGGTGGGGGTGGTGGGAATAGCAGTGGAAGAATTTATCTAAGAAGTTCTCCTTTTAAAAGTATTCTAGGGACACTGTCAGCTCTGAGAAGAAGATAAAGTGAGTTGTAGACACTACAAAAGCATTCCTGTTAGCAGTGAGATGTTCAAAGCACAGCTACATTTAAAGCCTTTCAGTGTAGGGGGCACTGTGGGAATTCTGTGGAAGTCGGGATCAGAGACACCCTCTCTCCTCTTCCAGCTGTCAAATTTAAACCCCCAAGTGATGGGCTTCATCGGGAGAGATGCTGAAAGAGAAATCCATGAAAACAAGCCCAGCTCAAAAAGCAAGGCTGCAACACAGACACAGTGACAAGGCAGCAACAAGATTAAAATACAGCTCAGGAAAAGGAGAGTGTGATTTGCAATTCCCTGCAGAACAGGGAGAGCACAGGAGCTGGTGCATGTGGAGGAACCCTTGGAGAAGCTGGCAGGGCACCCCCCTCTTCCTCCTGCTTCTGTTTATTCCTCTGTCTTTCTAGCAAAGTTTAATTCTGCATCTTGAGAAGCGAAGTGCAAGGACATTAAAAGCTTTATGTAGTGTGACAGGAGAAGGAACAGGGACCCAAATGCAATGAGAGCTGAATTTTGAATAAAAGTAAGTCACTCAGTTTTCCTGTGCAGGAGTTTGGGTCCTCGTGCCTAAATATATTACTGCAGGTAGCTTTATTGCCATAAGCTTAAACTTATTATTGCAGCTCTGGGACCTCAGTCTAAATTCAATAAACTGATATGTAAAGTGCTGGTCTCTCAAATCCCAGAAGTCTTGCCAGAACTGCATATCCTTATTCACAAAGACTGTTATCCCATGGAATCCACTGCTAGTCGTGAACTTCTAGCAACTCACTCAGCTGAACAGAGTACAGACCTTTCCTACAGGACATGGCAGGAACTGCACCAAACGCTAAAGCTTTGTGACTCTTGCTGATCTCATCCTGGAGCTGTTCATGCAAAAAATTGTTTTTCTCTTTCACTTCCCTCAGATCCAGACCTTTTGATTTTGGTTTGATGTGCAGATCTGAACACAGCACTGTGAAATCAGCTTGGTTTCACCTGACTTACAGGCAAACCAGGCAGTTTTATACACTTCCCATAAGACTTAAAAGCCTGTTCAGGCCCCCCAACCTTTTCTTCGTGACCTTCATGCAAATTTCCAACTTGTTACTGGACTGAAGGCAAAATTCCATGGTGTAGGAGCCCCCCACAGCTCCAGTTACCCCAAGTCTAATTTACCTAATCAGCACTACAGCTCCGAGCTCCAGCATTTGTAAAGCATTTACCACCCTAGTTAAAAACATCACAGTATGTTAGTTAAGAATATTTTTCTTCCTTTATGGTACCAGGAGAATATTTTAGCGTTTTTCTTTTGATGTTAAGTGCTATCTACCAAACAAATCCACTTTTTTAATTCAACAGAATGCAAGGTAGGTGGAGAGACTGCATTTGTAGGTTTGTGATTCTTATTTAAGCAGCTGCTTACATAAATCCTCAGGTATGTATGATTAATTATTTGCTTTCTAATCCCTGTTCAAAAGAATGCATCTGCTTTTATGTTTAAATCAGGCTTTAGCATCCTTTTAAGGTATTTGACAAACTAAAAATGCAGACACCTGTACATTCAAAAGAGTTCTTGTAATGTTATTGATAATCATCTGTTCCTCACACACCTCTGCCAGAGCTGTGATGAGCTGTCACACAAGATCTGTTTTGCTGCTATTTGCCTTGGAGTTAAGTGTATTTCCCTCTACCAATTACAATTTGAAATTTCACAGAGGAGAATGGCATTCCAAACACTCATGTAGGTAATGAAAATTAGGGGTAAACAATCTATGGGAGTATCCTGCATGTTTAATCGTTGTGTTTATGGAGTCAAGTAACCAGCCAGCCTACAGAAGATGCATCTGGAATAAAATAATCTTTGCCAAAGCAAATCTCCTTACATGGACAAGTCTGCTTAGATGAACAGTCAAGACCTTCCCAAAAGCACAGATGTTTGTTGGCTGTTCCCCTCTCCTTCACAGGGAAAAAACTATTAACTTCCAACCACTTTTACATCCACTCCAGCAAACCCTCCTGCTGATTTCCCCGTGACCTGCCTGAGTCTGTTCAAGTTCCTGTGCATTTCCAATCCTTGTAATCCAAAACCATCCAAAGGCTCCAGCCTCAGAAGTGCTCTTGGCCAAGCCAGCAAGCCTGCCCTGACCTAACCCTCAACCCTGTTGAGTCAAGGCCCCAGCTATGCTTTGGGCTGCTCATCAAGAGACACACACATGTCAAACACCCTTCGCAGCCACAGAGCTCCAAACCACTGGAGCTCAAAGAGCATCCCTGGACTTTGTAAAATTCCACAACGGATTTTATCAAGGAATGTAAGTATTCCTTTTCTTCCATTTATTTTAGGGGAGTTATCTTTGGCCTGAACCTAAACAATTCAGGTCTTGAATTAAATTCTCTTAGAAAATCTTCATATTCAGGCTTTGAGACTGAATAGAAATGAACAAATAAGTGCCCCAAGAGCCTGTTCCTTTGGAAGAGCAGCTCCCTTGTCACGTACTTGGATGAGACAACGCTGAGGTTCACCTCTTCCTCCCAGAAAGCTGGAGCCAGAAATGAGTGGCCTGTTGTGAAGTCTTGCAGCACATCATGCACAGAGACCAGGAAGGTGATGTGATGCTGCTCCCTAAAGCAGAGCTGCACCTTCCCCAGCTGTCCTGTCAACCTGAGGGACCTCTCTGTGGACAGTCACCACTCTGCTTCTTCCACTCACATCCATGCTGGATGTTGATGTGAGTGTTGCAATCTAACAACTTCAGAAGTGTAAAAAAGAAATGGGTAAGGACCTAAATCCACCTCTATGCCAAGGCAGAATCAACTAAGTTGAAACCGGAATGCTGTACCTGAAACATTGTTTATGCCAACACTTCTTATCATCTCCCTAAAGTGGGACCTTTCCCATTGGATTTGGGTCATGGAGTTTTCTTTAGTACTTAATTACTCCACATTTAATTGTGCTTCATTGTCTGAAGTAAATGCAATCTTTGTCAATCCATTCATTCTGTTCATGGCACATGGAATACAAATGCTTGTTACTCAAGCTCCCTGCCAGCCACGGCTCCAACACACTGATTTTCCTGCTGAGTCACCTCAAATTCAGCTTCTCATTGAGAATTCAGCTGAATTACTTGCCCATGAATTAACAATGCCAAATGTTAATACAGACATTGAATTATATTACATTTCAACTGACAAGATCTGCTTTATAATTCTTTTCCAATTTTGACTTAGTGATCTCATCTTTAAAATCCCATATTCTGTAGCAAAAAACATCCCCTAATAATTTGCGTTTTTTAGGATTTGGGATGTACCCTATCAGACAACAATGCTTTAGGTTGAATACGGCTCACACATCACCTCCAGGGCGGGCTGGAGACAGAACAGTGTTCACTGTTCCTGCCTTTACTAAGACCTCTTATCCTGAAACCACCTTTGAGTGCATGGAACATTCTTTGGTCAGCACAGTCACCTGCTGGTAGGTAAAGCGAGCAAACAGATGCAATCCATGCAAGAGCAGACAGAATTATCCTCCTGCTTCCCCACAGAATAAACATTTTATCTACCACAGCCTTTTTGTTTCATCTTGAGTACTTCACCCCATGCAAGAAAAACCAGAATCTACATAAAATTAAAAATCCAATGCAAATTACAGAGTAACTTCCAAATGCCAGCTAGTTAAGCTCAGATAATTACCTACAATTTTAGATATTCATAATATCTAACCAAACCTGATTAGCTGTGAAAATTAAGCTGTACTTCATTTGAACAGTATTTCTGGCGAAGTGGAAATAACACAAAATTGTTGGCTGCTACAGAAGTGTTAACATGAATGTGAAGGCAATTATACCCAGAAATTTCAGAACACTGAGATGTCTAGTTGTGGCACTTGATTTTGGTTTTATTTAATAAAATTTTCCTACTTGGAGCAAATTCTGCATTTACTTCTGGAAGAGTAACCAAAGGCTTTGTAAGCGCACATAGATTTGAGAACACTCAAACCTTGGCAATTATGCCAAAAGCACGTGGAATCAGAGACTTGGCACTTCTTTGAAAATCCCAACAAAGTGCTTTGCAGCAGCATTTGCTGTGTCACCAAAATGCCAACATTTCTGCAGAGCAAGCTGAGTTTGAAGCTGAACAAACCCCCCCTGGTTTCCTGGCAGTCAACCCGGGGACACCGTTCCACTCCACCAGCCTACAAACTGTGGGAGTCCTGGCAAAGAATTCCGTGTTCCACTTGTCCCAAGAACCAACCCAAACCTCAGAACACTGAAATTAAAGTACACAAGAGTAGCCAAAGTGAGTTATTCAAACATGAATTTTCAGGAACAATTAGGAAGTGGGTACATTCACACACGTTTCTAACTGCATTATAAAAAATATAATATATGCACTGCTAAATAGCAGAATGAACTTGTCCACAATGTACTGAAGTTATTCTTCCATATAGATTGCAAATGCAGAGAACAAGTACTGAAAGAGACTAGAAACATTAAAATAGTGTGTACCTTTTAGGGTTAGTATTAATCTGAATTTTAGCATACTCAGCCTCTAAATGAGTTGGTGCCTGAAATGCTGTATCTGTTGCATTCTTAAATTAACATGTTACTTTAAATAGCTAAACTGCTATTTTTAATGACATTTTGCAATAGATGTCAAGACCTGTTACTGCTGACTATGACACTTCTATTTTTTGGTACATTTTTCTGGCTTTTTTTTTTCCTCACAACATGAAGTCACTTTCCTTGTTTTTGCTTCTTATTAAGAGACAATTTAATAATCTGAGGGGAAATTTTATTGGATTTTCATTTAATGGGGGAAGGAAATTGTGATTTTAATAGTTTGGGTACATTCTTCTATTCTTATCCCCGGTTACATCAGGTAAGTTCCCATTGACACAATCCTCCAGCTGAAGTTAAATCAGCAAGAGGCTCCAGGAGCCATTCAAGTCACATTATGAACTGCATCCTTTAATTAAGGGACTGCTGCTGATTCCAGAAGCCACCCTGGACACCGTGGTGGGGACCTGCCACTAAAAATGGGCTGAGGTGGCAACAAACCCCCTCAGCTCCCACCCTGCTGCAGAAGCCTTGGCAGAGGTGCTGGCAGAGGTTGCTGGACATCTCCAGAAAATCGAGAAAATAACAACCAAACCATGAGCAAAAGGCTGTAAATGCCACAGTGCAGTAGGGATGAGCAGCTCTCAGGAGGGCACCTAAAATCATCCCAGGCCACGAGGTAGAAAAGCAACTTTCCATCAAGGTCCCAGTTCTGGTGGACCCTTCTCATTCAAGCATCACAGGGTTGTGAATTATTACCTGTACCAGTCGTGCACGGTCCCAGTTTGTGGGAGGTCAAACAAGTACATTTATTTGAAGTTACAAAATACAATATATAGGTTCAATGATTAAATATTAATCTCAGGGCCTGGTTTTATGCCTAACATGGGAGGAGATATTACAACTAAGAGAATACATTGTGGTTGGTCTGAAGGGTATTCAAGAATGTAGGGCTAGTTTATATTTAATGAACATGAGACAGAAGAAACAAAGGGATTGATAAGGGAAGTTTCTATCTGGCCTAGTGAATACACAGAAACCCACAAATCTTGTCAAATGCAGGTGGCTTGAAGCAGTAGATGTCTGCAGACTTGAGTCTTACCAGCCAGGGAGGTTCCTTCAACATTCTCCCAATACACTTTTCCAGGGTCTCTTTGGCTTTCCAGACAGGCTTCTTGAAACTCAGATATTTTTGAACCTCACAACTACCAATGCTGGCAACTTGAGGACTGACTAAGCTTGTGGGAACTCCTTCTCTAGATGATGACCAAGCATCCATCTGGTTAATTTGAGGCCAAAGCTGGCCCGACTGGCTGGCTCGAGGGAATATCATGAACTCTGCAGTCAGGTTGCATTTGCCAAGTAGGATGAGCCCCGGGAGGTGAAGGCACATGAGCAAGAGCTAATGCTGCCACCCAGAGCACAACAAGGGGCTTGCCAGGTTCTTTTCTCTCATCAAAAGCTCACATCGAGCAGCCCTTTATGGCAACTAGTACACAAAAAATAAAAACAAACGGATTTCAGGGGTTTTGTTTCGATTTCCCTACATCTTTGAGCAGCTGAAAAACGATTCCTTGCATTCTCCCACCAAAACATCCCCACCAGTAAGGGGTGACCTTAGGAAGCCGTGTTTGGAAACAGCTAAGTACATGTAAGTGTTATTGATTGCACAAGTAACAGCGCCAAAAGTGATTACACAGTGTGGCACTTGCAAAAATAATTACACTTCAGAAAATCAAAATTAATTTGTACACTTCTGCTACACTTTTGAAGCTGTTGACATTTCATTGTAGTGCTCCTAATGAAATGAAAATTATTGATAATTGTTAATACTTCAGTGTGACAAATGTCACTTAGGTTAGGATGGGAGTTTGTCAGTCCCTCATCAGATCACCAAGTTGACTTTTGGTTCATGTCAGTATTTGAAAGGGGGTTATTTGTATTTATCAGGTGTAAGTCTACACAGGCCAACCTTACTATGATCAATATGTGTGCTGGTTCCTAACTGTGGAGCACCTTGTGTGGTGTGATCCTCTTTTCTTAGAAACCTCAGGAAGGTGCAAAAACAATGGGAAATTAGTTTACCTGAACAAAAGATCAAAAATTTTCATCTTCCAGCCCCTTCACCAGTTAAATTGTATAAAATAAATGAGAGAAATTAACACCAGGCCCACTACCTGAAGTACCATTTCCTATTTATTCCTCTACTGAGCAAATTTAGTCTTATTTTAACATATTGTTCAGGTATGGAAAATAATCAAATGAACAGCAGAAATTGTGTAATGCAAAAGTTTAAACATATTATACCTCAGTGTTCGTTTCAGACAACATATCACCCCAATAAAGTTATATAATTGGCACAAATAAAATAATTCAGCTACCCAAATACTTTCAATCAAAATACTAAACGTTCTTAGGGTACTTTAAAAGCACTAAATAATTAAAATTCACAACAGCAATATCTGAAGACCCTCACCATTCCAATTTCATAGTCAGGTGTAGTGAAAACCAGATGATTTGTGGGCAATTACAGGAAACCAACAGCAAACCCACAAAGAGAGTTTTGGAAGACCTGTCTCGGGCTGCTCAGGGACTTGCCACCTCCTGCCCTCAGTTTTGACCGGACTCTTTGCCTCAGGACATCCCAAGAATTTGCTTTCCAACAGCTGATCTAAAACTGCAGAGAAGGAAACATCTGGGTTTTGAGGATTTTTAAAAAGCCATGATAAGAACATAGAAGGGTCATTACTTGCAAAGCCCCTTACATTATTCACCACTGCTGTGAATCCATGGATGGATAAAACTGGAGAGCTCCTGTCCTAAGATCAACACTGTGTGAGCAGCACTTTCAGTGACATAAAAACAAGTATATTGGGCTAAGATAACTGGCCTGGGTATGCAGTGCTTTCCTCAGAAAGAAGGATTATCAAGAACCAGTTTTGTAAAATCAAAGCCTCATACAGTGATGGCTGCATTAATATTTTAAAAGTTTTCTCATTTATTCAGAGCTTCTTTCTCTTGCTCTGACTGATGAGAAGATCCTGGTTGGAGGGACCACACAGAAGTCAGGATCTGCTGGAGGGCTGTTCTCCCTGCGCTTGGGGAAGGGTGCTCCTGCTTTTCCTGCCGTTCCCAGAAATCCCAATGGCACATTGACAGGTTTGGAAGAACAGCTTGCAGAAAGTCACCCATTCAGCAAACCTATCTCTGTTTGCAAAAGCCCAACTAAACAACCCCAAAGAAGTAACAGCATCTGTGTTTTTAACAACTTTCTCCTACATCCAGGTAGGATTTCCACTCCTTTGTTAACACCACAGGCACATTGTCAACACTGCACACAGGGATCTGATTTTTACTTTACTTTGTTTGCAATTAGAGACTGCAAAGAAAGGGCTATTTAAGGAACCTGTTTTCTCAGAAATAGAAGTGACAACAGCAGTTTAAAGTAGTCCAACTGCAGCAACAAATAAGCAGCCAGTGTGGCACAGCCAGCTATCTTTTGATTATAACCAAGCCCTACTCCTCATTCAGACTGATAACAAGTTTTCCACCTGCAGCAGATAAGCACAAACCTCCCCAAACAAAACTTTTCCCCCAATTCTCCCTTTACATTCTCACAGCTTTTTACCTACTCCCCTTTTTACCTAATCAATATGTTAAGCAGAAAAATTATATAGACTCAAAAGCTACACCTTTATTTTCATCTTGTGCTTTCCTCCTTCATCCCCTTCACCTTTAAATCCCTGCTTTATCCCCAGTCAGTGTTATCACACTCATGATATTTAGATTGGTGATGTTTATTTCTCCTACAGTCCCAGTTCTCAGGCTCTTAAGATTATTTGAGAATCCCAACTTCAATTTAAAAATCCTTACATTGCTAGCTCTCAGGTTCTGGAGAATGGGATGAAAGTGGGACTCAAGTGTACTCTAAAAGCTCTATGGGAAAGGCAAAGAAAAGGTTTATTCTGAACAGAACAAAAAACAAGAGACTACATTCCTCATATATTTTCAGAATTGCTTATTGGAGATTTTTTTAATTGCAAGGATTTATGAAGCACTCATGTGTAAATGCTGCATCCTGATCCTAAACAAGTATTTCATAGAAACATCACAAACCTCCTGTGGGGCAAAACAGGCCAAACATTCCCAAGGAGAACTATCAGAATAGCAAAGGGTGGACATTAAATACCCAGCAAAGTCACCTCCTTGGGCCACTTCCCATAGCCCTGATGCAGAAAGGGGTCAAAGTAGGGCAGGGTTATGTCCAGTGACACAACCCCCTCCCTGTGCACTCCAGCACTGCCACTCCCACCCAGTGTCCCCAGGCAAAGCCCCCCTGGAAGTTTTGCTCTGCCCTTATGGTCATTAGACACAGTCCTATCCCTCAGGCCAGCAAACACCCCCCAAGAGAGAACATTCCCCAAAAAGCATCTGAGCACTTCCCAACCCAGGAAAAGAACAGCCAGAGCAGTTATCTACTCTGCCCTAGAGAAGTTTAACAGCACAACCACACTAAAAACACTCCCGGGTATTTTAACCCAGTAAAACCCAGAACAGGCCCTGAACTTCTGCACAGTCAGTGCTCACTGAGCAGAACAGCAACCAAAATTACCTCTAGCCAGAAGTCTCTGCACAGCCTTTAGGGGAACCCACTTTGATTTTCCTCTCACTGTCTAGGCAGGAATCAGTGTGGCCTCTCCCTCCAGAATTTATAGCTGCAGGAACACGACAAACAGAGGGGGAATTCAAACCAGAGACCACAAGGGACCACAGGCTGTTCCCTCAGGTGCAGCTCCAGGTGGGCTGAGCTCCAACTGGTTCGAGTTTGAGGAAAAGTGGATTGTTTTTCCAACCAGCTGTTGATATTTATCCCATCACCTCCCGGGATGTGAGAAGGTATTAAAGCTGAGATGGGGGAAGTGGGTGCTTCTTTAGGCTGGTAAAGATTTCTTCTGGTTCTGGGATGGAACTTTGATTGGTTCTAAACAGCTCAACCACAGTGATTTGTGGTTGCTCAGCAGTAGATTCCAGTGCCTGTGGCAACAAAAGAGTTTAGGTTTTAACTGAAGAGCTCTGGTTTCACACACAGAGAGGTGCTGTAAGGGGGTGGTTGCATGTCCATCCCCACGTGTGCCTTTGGTGCTTTCAGGTAGGTCTGACTTGCAGGTCCTTGTTTCAGTTTGTTCCCAAAGGAGCTGAGGGAGCTCCTTCTATCTGTGGTTCTGTTGGAAAGGGATGTGTGACTTGTTTATTCTGCTGAGTGTGGAACAGGAATTTAAAAGACCCATAGGAATGGAGAAATTTGAGGTAAAATGGTTTGTTTTATCTCTTTGAAGGCCTCCTGAGAGGGATGGGGGAAAGCCATTCTCTATTACCCCAAAGGAGGGACAGGCATGTGGGTGCTGGATGGGCTTTGCTGTTTCACTGGCTTGGAGTTGCTTTGCTTTCTTGGAATTGTTTTTCCAGGGTTTGTAAGGGAGCTTTGAACTCCCTCTAAATGCCAATGTCTGAAGAACTTATGAGCTGGTTCACCAATTGCAGAACGGGGGGAAAGGTTCCACTTAGAAAGCCCCAGTACAGGCAGATCTGCAAACCTTAATTGTACTTCAGTTTTATTCCTGTTCAGGCCACAGATGGAATATCATTTAGAGGTTAGTGTATCGCTTAGAGGTATGATTAAAAATTCTTAATTAACACAATAGCAAAGAACTTTGGTTCCTTATTTGCTCTGGAATAAAATAAAAAAACCCAAAAAACCAAGTAATGATATCTTTGCCTGAAGTGAACAATTATCACCTTACTAATATTTCTTTCAAGAATTCTTGATTTTAAATTAAGAATAGTAGTTTTGTGATTAAGTCCCGGGGTGGAAATTCAGTAGATTTGAGCTCCATTCGGAGGTCTGGGCCAGACTCATTATGTGACCCTGGGTTATGTGTCAGTCACCAGGGCTGCATTTCCTCCCCCCTCTGCTTTTAATTGCAGTGCAGTTGGGGCACGGCCAGGGGCACTGACAGGGCTCTTTGCATCACCTGCCCTTGGCTTTGGATCAGCTCCTGTGCTCTAAATCCATGTGTGGAGAGCCAGGCTCCAGCTGGCTGGGCCACTGGCTGCTCATGGAGGGGAGCAGTTACCTGGAGCCAAAGACTTTTTACACTGACATAGTTTTGGTGTCTTAGGAAGAGGCTTGTGAACCTGAGTTGTTAACGAGACACCCTGACTGCATCCAAAACAAAAATGAGAGTTTATTCCTCTTCATCTCAAGTTACAGTTCTACTCAGGAATGGTGGAGAGGCAGAAAAGGCACTGGATGTTTCCATTTGTGCATCTTTATGTTCCCCTGTGTAGAGATTTCAAGTGTACAAGAAAGGACTGTCTTAACACACTTATACATATTTTCTAGAACTAATACACTCCACCAAAACTATCTAACAACACACAGCTCTAGCTAAGTATCAACCAAGATATATTTTGTAATTTTTGTGACTTTACATAGCTCTTACCCGTCTTAATTTTACCTTTATTAATAGAGCCCTTCCCTTGTATCATCCCATAGAACATCAGCAGGTTCTCCTCTCAGGTCGCTGTTGGCCAAGGTCATCCTGCAGATTCCATTGTTATCACTGAGGCCTCTGTCTTGGCAGCTGCTCCTGACTCCTCAGTCCGAAAACCTGCACAGGTTCCAACAGTTGGCATTGGGTGCTGCTGAAAAATTGCAAAGAAGGGAATTGTCTAAGCAGATAAATACATTTAGCATGACATTAATACTGCTGTCCTGTTTTCTTAATTCAATTTATTAGGGTAGCAAATTTGCAACTTTCTAAGTTGTTGCTTAAGTTTGAGACACTATTTCTTAGCTTTGGAATGTCCAGTTTCTGTCATTATTAGAAGACAATGAAATGCATCTAAGCGTTTTCACTTGTTGGAGTGAAGCATTTGGAGAACCCAAGTATTTCAAAGGGAAAGAATAATTAAAGTCACAGAAAAATAATTGTAGAATGCTTTTTAATGTTGTTTAGGGTAGGATCTGGTTTGTGCTACACAAAAGTATGCTGTAAAGTTCCCATGACTTACAGCATTTCCTTTCCAACTTAGGACATTTATGGATGAAGAAATTCTTTACGTGGCCACTCCAAAAGGAGAGAATACACACATCAAGTTGTACTTATTCCCACGTGATGAAGGCTTTAAGAAATTCCAGAACTTGAATTTGTACTGAAAGGTAAGATTCATTTATTTGCTGTTCACAAATATTTTATACTGCATTTAATTGCTCTGGTTCCTGGGATGAAGTGATTGGATGAAAAATAATGCAAATTGTAAATTGTTATGTTTAAGAAAAAATATAATATGCTACATTTATGATCTTTCTTCGAGCTGCATATCTGACTAGACAGTGTGGTGAGACCCATGTGAGCTAGAAGGGAGTTGGGCAGCAGAGGTGCTCCTGAGGTTGGGTGACACATGCACATGGAGCCCCATCCTGTGCCAGGACAGCTCTCTGCCCCTCTTACCGCTGCTTGGAGGGAGAAAGGCACTGCAGCAAAAGGCTTTCCATGTGACGTGGCTCTGTTTGGGGCCAAAGGTTGGCCCTGGTGACACACCTGCAGTTGCTGAAGAAGGCAATTTGATTTGTATACCAACATGAGCTCAGGTCCTTCAAGGCTGTGTGTGTTCTCCTGAACATTCAGAATAAAACCAACAAAGCAAACAGCAGCTCTACACTATGAAATGCAAATGGTTTTATGGGGTTTTAGTTATCATTTATTATCTCATGATTTAACCAGCTATGGTTTCCTGCTGGGTGTTGTGCACTGTTTTGTTATGCGGTGGGTATTTTGGTGTAGCCTGACTGGGACTGTCACATCCAGGTGTGGAGCTCACTGTGGGAAGCACTGAGAAACTTTAGGGTGGTGCATTCCAGTTCCTCCCATGTGTAAAGTCCCATCAACCTGATGGGTTGGATGAAGAGAGGGATAAGGTAGATTAGAAAGTAATGACTGGAGGTTAAAATATATTAAATTATTTTCACATTTAGATCAGGATCATTATAAGTAGAATCTCAGGAGCCATTATTTTCAGCATTAGTGTATCATGCAGTACGCTACATTAAGTTTTGTGCACAGCAGCTGGAACCTTGGGATGACTATTGTAAACTTTCCATCACTGATATTTTGCACAATGACCTTTTATCTTCATTAGATAACACTCTGAAATCGCTCTAAGTGTACCAGTATGGATTCTTTGGTGGTAAAAATTAGAATATCTATTGATGTTAATGGAGCTGTTTGCATTTTAGTATAAATTACTTTTAACATTCTCTCACATCATAAATCACAGTGGACATCAGGAAAGTCATTTGGCAGCACTGCTGTATAAACAGTGAAAGTGAGAAAACAATTGACTCTGCTCTTCAGTGTTTAGAGCTGAAGAGTGTGTGTGTATTTCCCAAATTTCCCCTTCATGGGAAGCAACAAATGGATAAGAAAAATGACCAGGAGGGATCCTCTTGACAAGAGAATCCCATTCAGCACTGCCTCACCCTTCGGTCTGTTCTGAACTTATCCCATGTGTTGAAACAAGGCATGCTGGCTCCTCTCACCTGTGCATGCACATGTTTTCGTTCTGTCTGAAGTGCCCTGATAGCCCAGGTAAAGTCTGTCCTGACCAAGAAATCAGTGAACTGTGGGACAAGGTTACTGTAGGCTGCCAGGTCATGACGTTTGCTCAGCAGAGCATGAGAAGTATTACTCGTGGGATCTGTTTCTAAGAGAGAAAGTTGTTGGATGAGAAAGGATATCCCAAGTCCAAACCTCAAGCCCCTGTTGTTGTTCACAACTGCATTAAAGAATTTGAGGTCTTGAAGTGTTGCTGTAAAACAAATGCAGAATACAAATAATAATTCAGTGGTAGGTAAATGACAGCTGGTCAGGCAAGCTTGAACATCTGTTTCATAGTGAATGAATGTTGAGCACTTCTGATATTTGGTGCTCTATTTTTACCCCAAACATCCATACAATATTTAAACCCTTTTTGTGCTGCATTTTGATGACTAATTATTCCATATTGATATCATACAAAGCTGTGATTTCCTTATGTATAAAAGAAGACTTGCTGGGTTTATTCGTCGAGGGACTTTGTAAGGAGAACTAGTATAGAATATAGAAATTTTGAGATAGCAGAAAGTGTTTAATCAAGGCAATGGCTTCTTCAAGTGATTTTTCTTTGTGACAAACCAAATATGTATTATATTATTTGTGGATCAGTATATCTAATGTCAGCACACATTGCTGTTTATTGACTCATTTTATCATGCTGAACTGTCACAAGCTTCTTATTAATCTGTCTCTGAAGGATCAAAATGCTTTAATAAATATGTGAGTTCCTTTAGATCTTCAGCTGAAATGAAACTGTTAGTTAAATGTACTGTGACTTTGAGTGAAGATACCTTTGGAGGGATTTAAAATGGGAGCATGTTCTATAAATCTAAGTCTGACAAAGGAGAATGCATCTTTCTCTTAATGGCCAATTAGGACTCAAATAAAAAAAGTCAAAAGCCCTTTTTTTTTTTATGCAAAATGTGAGACTTCTTTGTTATGTGGCACAATTGATTTATCAAAGGAATAATTAACTTTGCAGTTTCATCCTGAAAGCTCCTTGCTTGTGTGGGGTATTCATTTACGTGTAGAGATTGATGTGCTTTCAAGTCTGTACAAGTAATGCATGTATGGATGGCACAAGGGCTCAGGGAGGGTTCACCCCTCACTGCTCTAAAGAGATATATGTAGTTAAAGAGTCGAGTCCTTTATTCAAGATATAAGATGCATACTGCATTCAGCTGGCAGGGGCAAGTAGGAAGGGGCCTGAAGGAAAAGAAGCCACTAAAAGGACTGTAGGACCAAATGCAGAGTAAAGGGGGGTGTTGATTTTGTGACAGAGCTGATTTTTACACAGCCAAAATAAATGTCCTGAGTAAACAGCAGCAAATGTTTGGCTTCTACCAAGGGATCAAAATGGTGTTCAAGGAGGAGTGGTAGATGTATGGCTTTTCAAGGAGGGAAGGCATTTTGATAACAGCATGACACTGAAGAAAAAAGAAATAGAGACCACCCATGAAATATTGTCATTGGTCACTGCAATGCAACTTCAGATCCTCGATAGGTCTCATTTGATGAACCTACAAACCTTGGAGTGGGAACCCTCTGCAGTGTGAGTCAGTTTGGTTGTAGCTCTGTGCTAAGTTAACTGGCACTCCTGGCTATGCATTTCACCATTTAAAAGGATTAGACCTTAGATCTTTCCTCTTGTTGGTCAAGTTTTTTAGCTTGCTCACTTCTTAACATTGAGGATGGCTTTTGATTTTGTGCATTGCTTGGGAATAAAAACACTGAACTACATTTGAAGTGCCCAAATCTTTCTATATATTCCTCTTTAAGTGTTTGCATATCTTGATTTTAACAGAGAAATATGTAATGTGTGAATGGAACAGAAATTTTATGTAATGCTAGTTATTTCATCCTTCATCTGGAAATGCTGCACAAGCATCAGAATCTTTCTATAATAGACTGGCTTTTGAACATTGAAATGTTGGTAGCAATTAGCAAATCAGATCATTTTAGATGAACATCCAAATATGGAAACAGAACTTTACTGGTGTGTACAGCAGTGAACATGTTGCAGATGGTCATGTGTGAATAGCCAGGCCTGTAAAAGCAGGTCCACAGGACCTGGAATGAATTTGTTTTCAGATGTAAGTGGCATCTCTGTGCAGCCCCAGAAGATGGGACATCATTTCCTCTCAGGATCAGTTTGCACAGACTGTCCATCCATCAGTCTGCTTCCTCAAAGGGTTAGCAGGTTGGCGCTGCTTTATTTCCCTGAAATCTTAGCAGCCCATGATGTTGTTACAGTACATTACATGGCTTTTCCTCTGTGTCATTGTATATTGCCATTGGGAAATGAAGCATAAAAAGGCTGCCATTAGAGCACATCATTAAATAAGACTGAATGAATTCCAACTGTTGAGCAATTGATCAGGCCCATTTTGAGCCAAAGAGATGTTTTATCCCAGTTGAGTTCTTTTAATATATATTAAAAAAAAAAAATCCATGTTTTAGTGGTGCCTTTTATTTCCTTTAATTTTTCTTTCAGAAATTGTGCAGTGTAATATCAGCCTCTATCTTGTAAAGGAAAAGATCAAAGCATACCAGAACTTATGTGCATGTGCTAAATGTGAGAAAGTTAGAAATTAACTCCCAAGTGCTGTAAGTTTTCTGAACTATCTGAAAGTAATTCACACTGAGGGGTTGTTTCAAACCACCCTACTTTGTGGGTGCAGAGCACAGCTGCTGAATTAACTGCAGCCAGAAAGACTGTGTTGCTTCAGCATAATTTTTCTGTTTGTACTGGACTTACTCTGTTGTTACATTCAGTTTGCTGCTTGGCTCAGTTTGAAGCCTTGGTCTTCTGCAGTGGTGAATTTTTGAAGCTCTCCCTGGTACCTCATTCCACAGAGTCTGAATTGTGCCTCTTGCAAGAGGAGATCAGCAAGAGCAGAGAGTGTGGACAGGGATGACTCACTCAGGTGTGCTTCAGCAATGACTTGACTGTTCTTCCTTTCTCTCCCTGCTCAGACACGACCTGAGCAATCCATGTCCTCTGACTTCTCCTTTGGTGACCTCCTGGTGACCTGCTCACAGCAGCACTCATTAATCAGTTGTACCACTCTGTGGCTGCAGTGAGATAAAAGAAACAGTTTCTTTGTAGTTGTATTTTAGCAGTGCGACAACAGCCAGCTGAGTATGAGACTGTCCAGTGGAGTCTGGAGCTGTTGGATGCTCAGGATGGGGAGTTCACACCAGTTGTGGTGTGGCTAAAAAGACCTTTTCATGGGCTGCCTCATTGGAGTTGGTGACATTGGTGGCACTAGACAAAGCTGACTTCAGAGCTCTTGTGCTCTGTGTTCATGTTGGAGAAATTCCCCACCTTTGCCTTCCAACCTAAAAACTGATGTAAATTCCATATTCCCTCCAAGAGTCATGTAATCTTGATGAGGTGTTTAAAGGTCTGTTTATCTGTTTCTCCTTCATGAGGATCATCCAGGTGAATTCCTGTGGAACTAACCTTTGTTCTTCCAATGGTGACACATGGATCAAAGGCCTCAGATTAGTGAGGAGGTGCTGGATCCAGATGTTCTGCTGTCTGTATTGTGTTCTACAACTTTGTGACCTTTGGAACACTGTTTGTGACTGCAGATGACAAGAGGCCCTGCCCATGTTGTCAGGTTGTAGCAGGGAGCAGGACACATCAGTGATGGGTCACGTGAGGCTTTTGGTCTTCCCTCTGACTGGAAGTTCTGTGGACACTCTGAAGGTGCGCTGGGGTGTCACACTGCCCAAAGGACATCATTCTTCCCACAAACAATAGGAGATATCCAGGCGCATCTCTGTGGAAATGTTTATTGTCACCATATTGAGGGGAAGGGAATACATTCAGGATTCCCAGGGATACAATACTTAGGACTCTTGCCCTTGTCAGAACAAATATTAGCAGAGGTTGAAGGGAAAAGAGTGCAGTTCAACCACATCTGCCATGAAAGCCAGCTGTTTAAATTCAATCTTCATTTTCTCTGAACATTCTGATCTTGGTGTTTTTGACTGTGTGGAAAGTTCCCCTTTAGGACTGAGAATGAAGCTGCAGGAGGAAAAGAAGAAGAAAAAAAAAAGTGGCCCATTGTTAAATCTTCAAAGAAAAAGATTGAGGGATAAAAGGGGAATTGAAATACAAATGGGTTTTTTAAGGTATTTAATGTTTCAAAATGTGGCTCTGGCCTCTGCCTACTGGCCAGTTTCAAATTCACTGTGTAAGAACTGAAATTTCAGAGGTGATTTGGAAATGCCTTTTTTCCTACATTAACTAATGTGAGGGCATATGGCTCTTTAGACTGAACACGTGGCACTAAAAATACACATGTGGAGACTACTTTGTTTCAGAGAGTCACTTTTTTCCTTTCATTTGTTTCTGAAATCAAAGTTTTAGTGTTCTTGAAAAGGCTGAGCCTGTGTAATGCCCTGCTTTGAAATACTGTTCTCTTGACATAAGACCATGAAAGGTAGAACTTTACTAACTGTATTATTCCTTCACCTTAAAGAGACATTGTCGAGTTTGCTGAGCTCCAAATATGACCCATCTAGTTTTGTTTCTTTTACCTCTTACTCTCTTCCAAAGCTTTTGTGATACCTTTCTACATACAGTGCTTCAAAGCTTGTTCCTCCATAAAATTAGATTAAAAACCCAAGAACTTTTGTTTCAAGTGACTTTTACATAATCCAGATCGATGTAGGCAGGTGATTGCAGCGTGTAAACTTTATTTTAACTTACTGGTGCTTATCAAACAATGAGCAGAAGTGATTTGGAATGAGTTATGCCTTTTGATGTGTGGATAAAGTGCTGATCAAAGTCACTGATAGCCATTCATGTGAATCCCAGGGCAGGTTTTGTCCCCATTAAAAACATATTCCATTACAATAATTGTCAGACAACCTCCCCCTTCTTTTCAAGTGAAAATAATTTTAATTTGACCCCTTTAAATCACAAATGTAAATCAAAACCCCCAAAACTGAAACACATACTTTTGTTTGAAACCTGAGAGCCTCCATCTAACAAAACTAAATCCCTAATGTTTTAATTACCTCTAATGATCTCCTTCATGAACATTCTGCTTGTTATGGCCCAGAAAATGGTCTTATTGAAAGCCATGAACCATCTTTGTGCATAATTCAGTGAGATATATAGAGATAGAGATACACACACAGGCATTGCAGCTCAATAGGTTCTGCAGCTGTGAAAGAGCCTTATTTTTAGTCCATGTCATTGTCACTTTTATTGGAGCATCTAATGGAAAGCTCATTTTAGATCTTGGAACTTACCTGAGTTCATTTTAATAAATAGCTGTATATAGCTGAGAAACTAGTTGTTATGATCAGAAAGTTTTAAAAGCTCAATTTTGCTCCTAATTACTATATATGGAAATGTGATTTCTGAAATTTAATGTGATAAGAAAACTCCTGACCTTAGTAAAAACCATTTTTTGCCTATTAGAAACAGGAAACACCCAAGGCTTCACTTTGAAGTCCCTGAAACCCAAAGATCAGAATGAGTCTGAAGTACTCAGTCTGTGGTATCTTAAATTCCTGGCTGAGTATTTATCAGATCAATGGTGAGAGAACACTATACATTAAAACAAACAAAAACCCCAAAAGCAAACAAAACCAAACCAAAACAAACGAACAAAAAAACCCCCACAAAAACCAAACCAAACAAATAAAAAACAAACATATAGACAAATCCATGGGATGTTTTTTCCCACTGCCCTCTTGAATACTCAGCTAAGAGAGGACTTGAGTGTAATTTGCCTCTGGTTTTTTTTCTTGTGAGAGCAAAGGAATATGGTTTGGCAGGGAAGATCTGCATGCCTTTAAAAAATAAAACAAAAAACCTTCCAGAGGGTTGTGGATTGGAGAGGAGCAACAGAGAGGCAGACAATGGAGAAATTAATCTTATTTCATAAGTCCCAGATTGGACCACAGAGTTTGGTGATGAACAAGGAAAAATTGGAAACAATCTTCTTTGGTTCTGCTATCTAAAATAAAATTGAAGTGACATTTTTTGAAATGAGAATACATTGTGTGCTGCTTTGTCTGGTGCTTTCATTTCAGCTTTGTTAGATCTTTTGTTTCTTTGATGCTCAGAATATTGCACCATTTGGCTCTAAAACCTACATTAGAAGAGCATTAATTAAAGGCAGACACGGTGCAATGGAGACACTGTTAAAATGATGCTTGAAGGTACAATGTAATTAATTTTGTACAAGTGAAACATAAAAGAGAGAATGAAACCAGAGGAAATAGCAGCATATCCTCACCAGATGATAATGAGAAATACAATTGCAAATCAGACAAAATGTGAAAGGACATATGGAAGAATTGGACTCCAAGAAAGGAATCAAAACAAAGGGTAACTCACTAATCGCTCCCCAAAATGAAGTGAAGAATAACTACTGTCCAAGGTTCTTGGGTGCTGCTCTCTGGTGTGACACTTGTACATTGTCCATCATAGTTTCCTGGTGGGGGCATGGAGGGCTGAGTAGGCACGTTCACTTCAGACCAAGTTCTCTGCTCTGAGTACCAAAGGGGCTTAGTTGGGGTCTGGGTTATGGCTCCCACCTTGAAAAGAAGGGCACAGGGCACAATTGACTGTAGTGTTGTCTGTACAGGAGATTTAAAAGGCTTTAGCAAACTGCTTTATTTTAATTGGTCATTTAAAGCAACAGTTAAACTTCTCCAGGTCTTTTCAGAACCCCTGTGGTCCCCCCTCAGTTGGGAGTGTTCTTGAGTGGAGCACTTGAAAAGATCAAAACTGGCTTGAACACTTACCCTGCACTGCAGTTTAGCTGAAGCTCAAGGTCTCCACAGGTCTCTGGGGCAACCTTTGAAGATGCAACATAAAAAGGAGGAGAGTTTATCATATGTTTAAAGATGTTTATTGCATGTGATGAACTCCAGTTGATGGTTGGGATGGCAAAGCTGTTGGTTTGTCTGCAGAGCTTTCATTCCAGTTCTGTGGCAGCTGTGCTGGTATGACCACTGTTACCTGCTGTGGGAGGCAGGGGCCACTTGAGCTTTAGTTGGGGCCACATTGTAGGTGGCAATCAGAGCCTTTGGTTTGTTTTAGGTTTATAGAAGGAAAAACTCAACAAAAATGTTAGTCTCCTGTCAGTTCACACCCCACACCCGTCTGTGTGTTGGCACAGAAGTGGCACTGCAAGTCACTGCCCAGCCAGGCTTTTGTCACCTGGCAGAAAGCAGTGCTACTAGAACTGCTCCTACCAAAAACTGGAGTGTTTTCATTGCTGATGAACAAACACAGTAAATGTTTATGAAGACTGAGGGGGAAATCCCAAAGCTTCTTTTAAATATCGTATAGTTTTGCATATAATATCTTCCTGAAGACTCTCTGTATTGTAACTTCTTGCCAATTTTAAAACTTTCTTAAATGTGGTCACTACCGACCTGGATCCTGGTAGTTGAGCTTTTCATTGTCTGGAGAAGTCAGTTTTTATTACTGTCTTCCAATTCATCAGAGCCAAAATGAAACCTGGCCAGTGAGAAGGAATTCTAGGTGACGATCAGCCCAAGTCCAGGGCAGTCCTCCAGCTGTGGGGTGGAAGGGTGCAGGCTGGGTTCTCCAAAGCAGCAGCTGAACAAGAGCATTCCCAGGTGATCTAGAAGGCTTCTTGCCAGAGGGAGGTCATTAATTGCCCACAACTTGAAACTGTGCACAGAAAACCAAAATTGATCCCTCTACATCCTGTGCAGTGTTATGGGCCTTTCCACATTTCTTAAGATTTCTTAATTAGTCATAAACTCCTGAACTTGAAAGCAGAGTAATTTATAGCCTAATAACACCTTCTCTGTGCAGTGCACTTGGTCATCTATTGGGAGTTTGAAGAGTTTTAAGTGAATCAAATCCCTTTTTTTTAGTATTATATAACACAGTGCAATAAACTTTCAAATGTTATTTACAAGGTGGTCCTTCTTTTGAAGCAATTCAAAGGACAAGATAGGATTCAAACAGGGTATGTTCTAAGATAAAGCACCTTGACCTGTTTGCAGTGTAATTATATTGATCAGACCATATTTTTTTTCACTGAAATGTCAAACTACACCATTTCAAAATGAAACTAAAGGAAAAACACATTGTGTTTTTTTGGGGGTATTTTTTGTCTCCATGGTAAGACTCCTAAACATGAAAATGTGAAAAAAGAGGAGAGCTTTATAAAGTGTGATATACAGCAAAAATCTGCAGGTCTTTGATCTCATAAGTTTTCTATTTTGTCATGATTTGCACAAAACAGTAGAAGAAAGGAACTTCAGAAGGGCAGAGAATGCTCACCCATTCATTTTTATAGCAACTTTAGGGATAACTCATTTAACTGGAGTTTAATCTTTATTTCACCTTCAAATGTTCTAAATTCATTGCTGTAATAATTACCATATATTGCTGGGCAGCTGCTTTTATTAAAAAATAAACAACCAACTTTCAAGGTTGATTATTACACCCTGAAAAATGGTCCAGCTAAGGAGCATAACCCTCCAAGATAATATATTCTTTACAGTTAATTTCTGCCAATGTGCTCCTCTTGTTTAGGTAAAGCATGTGCAGGAGATTGGTTTCCTGATTCTCTTCAGTTTACAGGCTTTTTATGAGCAATTTTTTGCCTCTGCCAATTAATCTTCAGAAATTTTTTTCTCTGCCACATGAATGCTCAGAGAATTCTGATAACAAGTAGCTCTCATTCATTGTTTCATGAAAGGGCCTTTTAATCTGTTATGTTTTACACCATTTCCTTGAAGAAACCTACTGAATTTCAAAGCAGGGACTTTCTCAAGACATACAGATAATATTTGGAGAGGTAAGTATGTTCTGCTTTTATTAGTGAAGGGGGAAGAGTTTTTCCTCCTAAAAATCAAGCTGCTCTGAGAGTTGCATGAAGGTTTCACATGGAGGGTGTGCAAGGTTCTGTGGAACTCTGCCCTTGGGCAAGGGTTGAAGGGCTGGGGTTTCAGGAGAACTTGCCTTCACACCCTGCAATTCCAGCCACCTTCCAGGCATGTGTTTTGGAAGGCCTGTTTTGTTGCACAGCAAAGGTGTGGAGCTAAAATAGCCCTGCAGACTTGCACCTCTCCTTGCCCCTGAAGGTGCTGGAGTTGCTGTGGTGGAACCTGAGCTGCAGAGATGGGTTGTCTCCCCGTTCCAAAGCTGAGGCAGAGAACCAAAAAAGACCCTTGAAGACTTCAGAGCCTCCTTAGCAGAGTGTTAAGTTCTGCCCCTCTGGATTCTGGAGGGATGTCTTTGCTCCCTTGTGGTTCTCTTTGTCTTGGTTGTGTTTAAGCTTGGAGACTTTGTGTACTCTTTCTGCAGTGTGGAAGTGCATGCAAAGCCCAGGGATTTCCTCATACAGCAAATCCACAATATTTTGAAAGCCTCATCTTCTGTGAAACTTGGAAGTAGATGAGCAGTTTTTGTTGCACCTTGTAATTTTAGCTTCCAGCTCCTGTAATTAATCTTCCCTGTTTTGGCAATCCTACAGTCAAGGTAAAGGATTTTGCTAAAGAGGGATTTCCAAGGCAGGCTGTTTACAGAAATGATGCAGAAAATGCATTTGCATTAATTCTCAGGCAAGTGGATGCTGTGAGTGTTCATAACACGTGTCCAGTGGTGAGGACATGGCAATGAAAGCCACCCCTTTGCAGCTGGTGGCATCATATTTATCATAATTCAGCTTCTCAAGAGTCCATGCCCAGCTGTCAAAGCACCTGTGTGATGTCTTGTAGAACACTTACCACAAGAGGTTTCATTCCTCCTCTTGAATTAACCCAAAATGAGTGCTAAGCCAGCAGCAATGTTAGTGCTGGTGAATAAATCCCTCACTGCAGCAGCAATGGGAAGGTATAACAAGCACAGTACTCCAAGTTTCCTGCAGTCTGGCCTCAGTTGAATTTCTCCCTTTATTCAAAGGAATAAGCTCCACAGAATTCTGAGTTCTGTGTCTTCAACCACCCTTGCAGCTTGTTCCAAATTAGGTTGTGGTTCTGGCCACCTGTCATTACCCTGCCAGCCACTATTAAAGCATCAAAGCAGTATTTTAGTTGCTTTGATGTAGTCTGGAATTGTATCTACTGCTGAATGATGATTAGATTAAATGTTACAAATGTATCCAAAGGGAATAGCAGCACCAGCCTGATCTTGATCCACCACACTTTAATTTTAAGTGTTTCCTTATGTTTCTATTATTGCTGATGCATTGCTTTGTATTTGCACATTCTCCTACAGCAGAAACAGCCTCTTGGAACAGCATTAAAAAGCTGCCATTAACAAAGGCTGCCTTATTAATGTGCTGCTTCATACACCACAGCCTCAGAGAGCTCTGGAGAATGGATAGTGGAAGGGCCATTTCCCCTTTTGAGATGACAGTGCATTTGGATGGATGTGGAAAAAGCACTGAAGTAAAATGAAGTTCTTTGTTGAGGTTTGGTGGAGTAGTTTGGCTTTTCTTGAGAGCTGTTGGCTACTTTTGTGCCAGGTCTCTTGGTCAGGTGACACTTGAGTGTGTGTTTATTTATTTGATCATGGTCTAGTGGTTTGTCTTCCTAGAAAATAAAATTCAGAACTGGGTGCTGGCAGCTCCTTCTTTTGGGAATGCTGCCTGTGTCCAGGGGAATGGAGGGAAGACACCCATTAGTACCTGATGCTGCATTTGGTGCTTTTAGCAGCAAGCCAGGCTGAGCTCAGAGCCTGCAAACATCTGGCTTTTTGCTTGAGGAGGAATTAATGTTGTGTAATTACAGGAGGGCAAAGATCCAAAGAGGAAAAAGAGAGAAGGAAAACATTACTATAATGAAATGCCTGATGCTGCACCATGCTTTTTCTTCCACAGAAGCAAGAAGATTTTAAAGCTCAATTTTGTGTTTCAATTCTTCTGATTTTCAGCAAATTGCAATAATACCAAAAGGTTAAGTGTAGGCTTCAGAGGAAGGTTGGGTTTTTTTATGATTAGGAGTATAGAAAAGGCAAATTTGTTTTTCTCTGGTTTGTGCCTTGCTGATTGCAATAAAATATAGACAAGGAATTATTTCTAGTTAGATTTTTTCTTTTATTTTCTACAGCAAGAATCAAGTGTTCTTTAAGTCACCCTTGCAAGTAGAACATCTATGTTTGGCAATTTTAATTGTGGTTGGTCAAGGAAATCTTTCAAATTGGGCCAAGAATAGGGCAGTGGACTCTGGACCAAGATTTGTCCCTATGAATTCCTCTTCACTCAAAATGGGCCAATTTCAGTTGTGAAAAAAAAAGAATTTGTATTGACATCAGTGTAGCTTCAAACTGTTCCTGGTCCAGTACAGCCCAAACCAGTGTGGACATGATATTTAGGGCCAGATTTCAAGGAT
This sequence comes from Formicarius rufipectus, assembly GCA_013399695.1. Classification (NCBI taxonomy): domain Eukaryota; kingdom Metazoa; phylum Chordata; class Aves; order Passeriformes; family Formicariidae; genus Formicarius; species Formicarius rufipectus. The sequence continues at coordinate 2,979,205 of VXAU01011327.1, forward strand.
GCTGAAGTAAATAGAGTTTTAGCCCAGTTTTCCTCTGAGTAGCAATGGGATGTGCCTTTCATGAAGACTTTCAGTGCCTAATCCATGTGTGAGAAGAGCTTTGGAGAAGCCCTATCATTATTTGTTTTGTAGAACTAGGTGGAAACTGAAACTGTGTAGCTGCTTTTGCTTTTGAAGGAGAAATAAACTTAAGATATGTGTTCTTTCTATTCTATTGAAAAAAATGGTGGCAAACCCTCATGACAATTACATGTTTGAAAGGGGCAGTTGGTTCCTTTTAAAGTTACTAAAACTTCCAAGATGGGAGATTTTGTAAAACAAATTATCTCACATTTTCTCGAACTCTACATAAAATTACCATGAAATACTTTTCTTTACAATAGGAAGAGATAGGTAAATTGTAGCACGAAACTTACCCTGTTCACATTATCCTGAGCTTACAAGAAATCAGAAATTGTAGAGAGTGAGTTTTCCTGCAAAGGTTTCAAGATAAATGCTCACTGCTGTTGTCTGTTCTTGGAGTGAGAGGCTTTAGTCTGTCACTTCTGCAAAGGATAATGATGGTCTGTAATTCCCCAGGGCACGTTTTCATGGTGTTCTGGATAACTGATTTTGTGCAAGGATATCAAAATCCCAGGTCTGAAGATATTTCTGCCACTCCAGTGAGAGGAATGCAAAACTAAGCTGTGTTTGTCCTTGAATTAAGGTGAAATGATGCCTTTCTACATATGAAATAGGCTTAGTAGTCCCACTGTGGCAATTGCTGAGTGGACTTTTGAAGCCAATGAGGAGTGTTGGCGAAATAAAAAGGACCTACCAGTGACTCTTTCCATAGAGAGCTATGGAAGGCATGCCAGGGTGTATGAAGAGCTTCTCATGTGTTTTGGTATGGAAGGCAGGTTTCTGTCTGCAGAAAGCATCTAATTCAGCTAAAGATATTTAATGTATTTATGTGTACATGGATATTTGACCAGCCACAGTGAGGCCAAGCTTGCTGCCCAGACTCAGGAGTTGCATCCCCTGGAGTCACCCAACCTTTACTGTGGCTCTGTGCTGGAAGATGTTCCATTTATCCCAGGCAGATGTTCCTCCTGTGTTTGCAGAAAAAGTCAATGTGGAAGAAAATGAACAGTCAATGGAATTTTAGTATTGATGTAATTTGCAGGAGGAAAAGTAAAAATTAAAGCTTGTTGTTTTAAACTGAGGGGGAAAAATCTTCTTAATGACTGTTGGTTTCCTTCATTGCATTTATTTTCCTTGCATAAGTCTGGTACCTCTGGCTCTGTCACTGCTGAAAATGAGGGTATCTGATACCTATATTTTAAATAATACAGAGATTCATTGCTCAGTCCTTACTTTCACTTCACAAGAGGAAGATTTTTGTGTTTCTTTTCACCAAGCCAATGCCATAACAGCTGGATAGTTCCAGGCATTATGTCCTTTGCTGTCCCAGGCAAGCCCAGCCTTGAACAGTGTGTTCCTCCCAGCAAAGCCCAGACTGGTGTTGAGCTGAAGTGGCCAGGTTTCCTCTCACTCCACAAATCTCCTGTTGTACCCATCTCTGTCTGGAGCCTGGAAACACACTTTGGTGGGCTGAGACCTTGCCTGGATGACCCTGGTGACAATGAATATGTGATACAGCTGAGGCAGGGGTGTTTGGAGGCTGCAGAGTCAGCTGTGTGCAGGCAGGGCAAGGAGGAACCCCGCTCACATGAGGTGCTGGTGCAGGAAAGGTGGCTCAGAGCCATGGGAATGTTGGGAGAACCACATTATTCTGCTCTCTGGGGGATGGAAAGCTTCCTCCTTACACATCACCAGAGCAAATTCCAATTGCCAAGAGAAGATGTGTTCCTTGGCAGCAGTGGGACAGTCTGTGGGTGGTGCATGGGCTCAGTGTGGAGCCTCCTTACCCTTTTCTGAGTGTCTTTATTTGATGTGATCTCTGTTATAAAATATATTTCGTTTTCTCACTTGGAATGGGAAAGATATTTGAAAAGGCCAAGTGGCTGAACATCAGTAGGTCTGTCATTGAGTTCATACTTTAGGAAATATGAAAATACTAATAATACCCTCCTAAAACTAGTGTAATCTCTAGTTAATCAGTAAGGAGAGAAAGGAAAGGCTTATGACCCAAAACCAATGGGAATGTGTTTAGATTAGGCTTTAAAAATGTTTTAGCTGAAAATAAACCCAAACCCAATGGGTTGTCTATTTTAAGCATAATAACGAACTGAAAAGTAACTGTGGAAATGACAGCTCAGTGTCTTGTACTCATTCCCTGTCAGTGACCTCCACACCAGATCTCCAGCATTTACAATTCAAGGCTTTTGTGACACTTGCACAGACTGAAAGACACATCTGAAAATCAAAGCATTTCATATTTGGTTCAAAGAGATAAAATGAAAAGTGCTCTGTGTCAGTTTTCCAGTTTGCTGTGGCAGAAAAGGCTGAGCTTTCTGTGTGTGGTTTTTTTTCTTTAGTGTAACCAAGGGGTTAGAAAAGACTTTAAATCCAGGTCTGCAACTCAGCATACAGACTCTAACAACCAGGTAGAAGGTACCAGAACAAGTGTTTCAATTGTCCTCTCAGGAGCAGAATCTACTCAAATGTGCCATTGATACAACCAGTTCTATTTACAGCTGTGATTCAATCTGTTAAACCTTTGGGTTTGATTTTTGGGTGATTTGTTTTGGTTGAGTTTTTTTGTTTGTTCTTTTTGGAAAGTGGAGATTATCTAAAAAAATTAAATAGGTGATTCTCATGTTTGGAGATTTGAAGACTCAGCTAAGGATTTGGATCCCTGCTTCTTCAGGAGGTCTGAAGCCGGGAAGTCTCCAGGTACATAGTAATCATTGAAAAATCAGTTTTGATTTTTCCCTTCTGTCTCATTGTAGACATTTCTACCACCTTGCATATTATAAAGTGTTCATTTTTGCTCACAGAAACCTTAGATTATAAATAGCAATACTCAGCATTTTTACTTCAGTGTAAATTGTTGGGGGAGAAAGATTCAAAGCAGTTTTAATCATATTGTCAAAGCCAGAATAAACTAATGTATCAAGTTGAGGGTTTTTTCCAGTTTTATGACATAATTACTTTTGTATTAGGCCCACAACAAAAATAATAGCTCTGCAAGTGCAATGTTTTTAAAACTTTATTAGTACTGTTTGCCTTAAGATAAAATGAGTAATTACCACCCATTAAATACTGACAGGTAACCAGTTACAAGAAAGACGTTGCCAAGTTATTCCAGCTCAGCAAAATCAATCTTTCACTGTTATGCTTAATTAAGGTAATTCCAGCTTGGCTCTTTTGTAAAGCTCAGTTGGAATTCAGGGAAAATAAGCCTTGAAAAGAAGCAATCCCATTGTATTGTGCAGCATTTTGCAATTAAAGAGTTAATAGTTAATTATTTATGGCCACTCATAATGAGAGGGAAGGCACCAGATGACAAACACTTCTGGAATTGTTCCCACTTTATTTAGCCCCTACATATGAGCTGGAATTTTAAATCTCCTCTTGTCTGAGAGCTGCCAAATTCTAACACTTCTCAAAATGTGCTGTTTGATTTGTGGGTGGGTTTTGATTTTGTTTGGGGTATTTTTTGTTTTGGTTTGGTTTTTGTGGGGTTTTTTTGTGTTTTGTTTTTTGTTGTTATTGGGGTTTTTTGTTTGGTTTGGTTTTTTTGTTTTGAGTTTCTGTTTGTTTTGGGTTTTTCATTGTTGTTTTTCTTGGGGTTGTTTGTTTGTTTGTTTTTAATTATTATTATTTTTATTTTATTTTGAAAGAACAAGAGCCTGAAAATGAGCTGCCAATATATAGCCCAACATTGGTGACTTCAGTCCAAATCTGCTCAAGGGGCCACTGCTGGCTCTTCCAGCTTTCCTACTGCTGGACATAACATGACTCCAGGATTCACTGGGAATGCTTCATGCCTTGAAGTCTAATTTTCAGCACCTGCCAAAGCTGTAAACTGCTTAAAAGTAGAATTAAATTAATTCATAGATGAGTTGCTGTAAGTGAAGGTGCAGTCTGTGTCTCCCCCAGCACAAGGTTATGCTTTAACTCTTGCCCTGAGCTTGTCCCATCTTTGAGGTGTCTTGTGATGTCTACAAATAAAAAACAAGTAAGCATTACCTCACTTCTAAAAGGCTGCGGAAATGGGTATTATGATTATAAAATTACTTTTAAAACCATTTCTAGTGAATTTTATGGGAACCAGCTGTTGCCTGCACTTGTGTGGGAGGCCCAACCAATGAACTGGATGGAGGGAGGATTTAATGCAATGCTTGGGAATGTGGTTCAACCCTACCCAACCTGGGCAGTGCAGGCAGAAGGGGAAGGGTCTGCCAGGGAATTGTGATTGACTCAGATTTGGAGCTTTCTTCAGGCTGTCCACGAATATTGCAGCATTGTGGATGCAAAAAGCAGGGGCTGTGGGATGCAGAGATCTCACAGCTTGCTGGAAGGAGCAGAGGAGTTGTATGTGCCAACTCCAAAGTGATTTAACTTGGACTAAAAAGTCCACACTGGTGGACTCATGACTGTGGTTGGAGGCTCGAGGAAGAGGCAGATGTTGGTATAATCAGAAGCACTGTTTGAGGACAACCAAGTGACACTGTGAAAGGTTTCACACAATCTCAGAACATGCTGAGTTGGAAGGGACCCCCAAGGATCATTGAGCTCAGCTCTTTGCCCTGCACAGAACCATCTCCAGTGTCCCTCCATGTACCTGAGAGCATGAGGGGATTAACTTCCCTTTCTAGTATAGGTTCAGTGATCTTTTTTCATAACATCCTCAACGTAGGGGCAAAAGCATTTAAATGTTTTGGGGCTTGGCACCCAGTTTGACCCCAAGTCTTTCCAGTCAGTGTGCTACTGTATCATTAATTGCACATCAGCTAATGGAATTAGCATAATGAGTAGCCTGTGATCTCCACAGCAGCTGATGGTTCATGTGGAAAAGTATTTGTAGCCTGTTTAATCTCTGCCCCTCGGCCACCCTGGTGATGCTGAAGTGTTTGCTGTTGCAGCCCATCCTTCAGCCTGGCCTTCCTCTGTTATTTACAAAGCAGAACCCTCAGTGAAAGCACCAGGTCTGCTGTGATGGGAAGTACATCACTGCTTGGAAGCTTTCTCTTCAAAATAATTACATTCCTGGATAATTGTTTATTTGCAGAGACTGTTCCATATTGTGTCTGCTCGCCCCCAATCTAATTTTATTTTGATGGACTAAAATATCAGCTGTGCTGTTCTCAAGTCTGAAGTTAATGTATTCATTAGTTATAATTGCTTCCAATGTGTCCTCACCCATCTTGGTCTTCTGGTTACTTAATGATTCTGATTGGATGTTCAACACTTTTATCTGGGTTAATTTACTATTCATAGTACAATGATGGATTATTCATTTTGTTACCCAGATTACAACTGTAAATGGAGTTATACATCATCAATGAGAGCACCACAGAATCATTTAGCTAAAAAATGCCTTCTAGTTATCTTGAAGCAGCAAAGATATTCACATAAAAACTTTGTGGCTGGCAGTGCTTCCTGCCCAAAGATGGTTGGATTCATTAGCCTGCTATGAATTGCCATAAAATTCTGTAAATGCTACTTTTAAACACTGTTTTATGTACCTAAGTGAGCACATATGTGTATAAATTATGTGGAGGGAATCTTAATAAAACTTAAACTCTTTACTACCCTTCACTTTATTTTATAAAGGGCAGTGGATTGGAGCTTAGAACTCTCAAACTCTGTTCAATACTTTGGATTTAAGGGTGTGAAAAAAATGCCATAAAACCTTTAGACTGGAGCCAGAGAGGGAAAAATGGCCAAGTCTAATGTCTCTATTGTCGCTAATGTGACAAACCCCAAAGCTGCAGCAGTGCTGGCAACTGATCTATTAAAGATGTATATTTGTCTTAGGCTGGACCAGCCTGAAACTCCCAGGGGCTCTTTTGGTAAGACAAATGTTCATTGAGTCCAACTGAACTGAGTGGGGTCTGAGGAGAGGACATTTAAATATGCCAGTAGACAGACTTTGAATACTCAGGACACGTGGACTTCCAGAGGTACTTGGAGATACATTTGCACTCGTGGTCTCATGTTTGAAACACAAGGGAAAAATCAGACCTGATTTTCACAGATAACTTCATTTTTCTGCTGTCCTGTGAGCTCATTTTGCTTCTTAATTGGAAACAAAAGCGATATTTAAGAAAGGCAATAACTCTAATATGTATTTGGGTGCTTCTTTAGCCTGTTGGTGTGTTGATGCTGAAAATGTAATATTTATTATGATTAATGTATGGAATAAAAATACTGAATAATTGTGGTCATTAGGAAAATTTCTCAAAGGAAAGGAATATCCTATCATTAGAAACCCTTCCTGCCTCTCGCTGAAATGCACTTCAGTGATTTTGGCTGAAAGAATATGTGGAAATTTGAGTAGCTAAAGGTGGAGTTAGAGAGGCAGAAACTTAAAATCAGGAAATCAACACAAATGTGGAAAACCTCTGTGCCAGTCAATATTCCCTGGCTTCAAACCCTGGAACGTGAAACATTGATTCTACGCATTTCCCCTGAAAACAAGGGCTAGAAAATGGAAGAACTAAGCTTGTGTGTACCGCTGTCCAACCTCAAACTGAGGGACCACAGAGGTCCAAGGGAAGCATCTTTTAATTAATCATTCTGATTAAATGGTTATATTTTACATCTTGGAGGCTCACTGCATCACCTTTCTATTGCAAAAGAAACTGTATGGATCCCTCCAAATAATTCTTAAATGTGAACAGGAAAATGTTGCTGTGAAAATGAGTATTTTGGTTTGAGGAGGAGCAGACCTTTTCTCAGCAACTTTTGCATAAGCAGCAGATCTCGTGGATTCCCTCATTCCATAAATCCCTGAGCACCTGCACTCCCCTTGTGGAACAGGCACTTCCTCCCATGGGCTGAGGACCAAACCAGGTGAACACTGTGGCCCTTTTGCTCCCAAGCCCAGGAACAGTTTGAACTCAGCTGAGAGAAGCACCACTGAGGAATTGAGGGTGTTTAAAAGCTTTCCCAAAGCTGTATAAAAGTCAGCATTGAATGGAAGTTCTAATAACTCAAAACTACCCTCATTAATCCCTACTTTTTTAATATCCCCTTTCAATCTTGCAAGATTTCATGCACTGAATCAGTTTTCTTCAAAGATGTATTTCTTTAATTAAAATGGTTATTCTTGCTGTCACTGATGCAGCATCACCTGTAAGTTCCTCTGGGGTAACATCTACAGCAGAGCATTCCTTGGGAGCGTTTGTCACTTTGGTGTTTGAAGTCTTGTGGAATTCTGGGACCATTTTAGTGCCTTTGCAACAGTCCAGATGGTAAAACAAAATGCATGAAGGAAACCTTTTAATGCTCCACTTCCTCTTAATTGCTGTGGTTTTACATGGGAGAGGAGAAACCACAATCTGATAAACGTGGAGAAGCGGGCGAAGCCAAGGGGGGGAAAAGCAGCAGCAGAGCTGAGGCAGTCACAGGATTTATGAAATGTGACCTGGTAACAGGTCCTTGATATTCAGCAACAAAATAAAATGATGGAGTTGTTTAATTGAGTTTTAATCTTGTGGGATGTCGTTCTCTTCTTGTAATGTAAATTTGGAATATCTTGGGAGTAACAACACAATAACCACAAGGTGATCATAAATTTAAAACAAATGAAACAAGGAATAAAACCAATTCCTTCATCACAGTGCCAAATTGGCATTTTGTCCTCTTGGAATCCAGTGATCAAATGTATTTGTCACTGGATTTGGCCCTGAATGAGCATCATTCATAAAAATTCAGAAGGCAGAAGAATTGAACCAGCCAGTAAGGGGAAGGAAGAGTAGTCTAAAATATCTTTTCCTAACTCTGGAATCTATTTTGGAAAAGGATGTGGAAAAAATTGTCACAAAAATCTTGAGCAAGCTCAAAGTCAAAGAGGAATATAAAAGTGAGAAGAAGTCAGAAATAAAATGTAAAAGGAGGGTAGTAAATTCAGAAATGAAAACTAGAGGGGTTTGATGCCAATAGTTATTAGTCTGAAAGACAGAACATGTCAAAATAAAGGGAGTATTGTGCAAGAAAAATCAGTGCAGCAAGAGGAGATTTTTGGATTCTTCAAACCTAAATGGATTTGTGGTAAATGATGGACAAACTTCCCTTCAATTGCCTTTTTTTTTTTTTTTTAAAGTTCTCCAAATGCTAATTTAAACTGGCAGACTCTGAATTTCTGTATAGAGTGATGTTCCTCTGCATTCCCTGAGACCTGGTTCAAAAAGACAGGACAGGATTGTTGCTCTCAGTAGGCAGAGACCGAAGAGCTGCCTCAAATCCTGTGAGCTTCCCTTGTGGTGCTCCCCAGGAAACCATTCCTGTGGCAGATGAACCCTGCTGGGAAAATCCCTGCCTTGCTAGAGCCTCTCAGGAGAGGGGTGGAGGAAAACCACGTGCAGAAGTTGCGGTGGATCCTTTCCTTGTGCTGTGCGTTCCCCCTGCTGTGGTTGGGCCATTTCGGGGAGGGCTCTGAGCTCCTGGGGTTGGGGGCAGAGCAGGGCTGGGAATGTTTTGCCTGGTGTCGGATCAGGGGCTGCAGCTTCCTGGTGGGACTTTGGGTCTTTAGCTTCTGGTTTAGGAGTAGGGAGGTTTGGATCAGAAAGAATCCATAAACACAGGCTTCTTAGGGACTTAGAGGGCCATAATTTGACAATGGTGTGAAGGATGTCAAGGCTGGTGGGTTTGGGGATCTTTTACATCTTTTACATAAACAAGCCTGGAAAGCACCAAAACACCAGTCTCACTTTTATTCCTATCTCTTTTGTTTCATTCTGAGATGATCCTCTGTTTTGAGAGCCACAGGGTCATTTAGGGATTATGTCCCAGACATCTTCCAGATGAGTTCTTGTTGCATTTGTAACAGTGGGGATTTGAATGTCTTGCATCAAGCACAGTTTTACCCCAATATGTGAATTAAAGATGTGCTTATGAATCACCAGGATGAGAGTCCAGATAAGTGGAATTCTGTTACCACAGGAGCTGCTTCTACTTTTTAGTAACCTGCGATCTGAAAAAGAAACACTCATACCCTGGTTTGGCTAAGAACACCCTTTTAAAAAGTCTCCAACTCAATTACTGGGATTTGGCGACCTTACAAAAAAGGAGCAGCACCTGCTGAAGTGCTGAGCAAAGAAACAGCAGCAGTGGAATGTGACCTTTAAAGAGCAGCTCGGGCAAGTCTTTGGAAACGTTTCAGCTCGAAGGGTGTGTCAAGAAGATGCTTCCTGTAGTTGTTCCCCTCGTTGTGCGTTACCGCTGAGCCACCACTGGGGTGTTTGTGCTGCGGATTCCCTGGAACTCTGATGTCCCACAGGCTGTGGATCGCCACGGGGGAATAACCAAACCCGCACGGGGGAGGCTGTGCCATCCCTCTTTCTGTCCGTGGAGATTTCATGGTGATTATTTTCCTCCTGAAATACACGATGTTTAGTCAGTTCTTAACATGTTCCACAAAATGCTTTGTTATGATGTCAGTTAATTTTAAAAAGTGCTAGAATCCGACTCGTAATTTCTGATAAACTTTCATATCACCTCTTTCCCCGACTGGATTATCTTCTAAATAGCAAAAATAATAAGAAACTAAAGTGTCATTCAGCCAGAATTCTTACATACCCCCATGCAAAAGAAAGCTGGAGATGCTTTTTAATGCTTGTATTCCAAAAGGTCGGAGTGTGGGTCCATGAATGTAGTCAAAGCAGAAGTACTGCAAAATATTTTGGAATAATATTTTATTTACTATCAGACAAATTATTCTATATTGAATCCGGTCTCTTAGATAGGGCACAAGGGAGCACGTTAAAGTGGAACTTGCTGTCATATTAATGTGGTTAATCAGAATTAAAGTGTGATCTATAACCACTTCTACTACAAGTAAGGATTTTCTTGTAACCTTTTTAGTTGACTTTCATCTGTGGAGTAAATGAAGCTGTTTTCCTTGTGAACAGTAGATTAATTTTCCCCTTTTAATTGCATCATCTAGAAGGTTTTGTCTATATTGAAAAAACAGACGAAAGTAGAACTGCCTCAGATGTTTGAACACACCATCAAGAACCTGCAATTTTCTGGAAGCTTTTCTGTTAGAAGTCAGCTGGATCCTGTGGAATCTGCTCTCCATGACACTGTTGCAGTTATGAACAAAGAGTAGCACTTAGTCTTCATTTCCATTCCTCACACTCCCATTACCTCTGCCACTGCTCTGCTCCTGGCTTGCTTCTGACAGTCAATACTTTCCTACCAGAACTCCAGAAACACCCAAAACCTTAGGAATAATTTAAAGGCCTCCAAAGGGGCAGCCACTCATGTTTCTTCTCCTTCTCTTTGTTCCCACAGAAACAGTTGACTCAAAAGAACGTGACTCAGATTTGAAATGCACTCAGGTCCTTCTCCTAATTTGCATATAAGAATAAAATATTTGTGTATTAAATTTAATTTAATTAAACCTCAGAAAGGTGGTTACTTTCTCACTGATTCCCTTTCTTAAATCAATTACTGTTTTCATGCTGGAAAAGGATCCAAGAGCTCCTTATCTCCAGGTTTTCTTCCTCCCCAAGAAAAAATACCCTTATGTGGCCAGTACAAAGAGAATTTTTTATGCCTTTCTGAGTGAATGCCAAGGAAAACAAAAAAATAAAATAAAAAAAAAATCAAAGAAAAAAAGAAAGAAAAAAAAACCACAAAAAAACCACCAACAAAACAAACCACCAGAAAACAAGGACTAAACCCTTCTTGAGTTTGCTGCTTTAATTTTCTGACAGTCTGTCGCACAGAAGCATAAAAATCCTAAATATTCCGTTTATATATTTCCTTTAAAACAATGTGGGAAGCTGAGTGTGCACTAGTCTTTGAAGAGACTCTAATCTAGGCTGAAAGCATGAGAGGAGACACATTAGAAACTTTCTTCTTCCTTTTGTTTTCTCTTCCAAATTGAATGGCCCAAATCCTCAGAGCTCTGTTCTCTGCAAAGCCACTGAGCCTCTGCCACGGGGAGGGGTTGGGAGGTCTCACTGCCGTTCCCTTCCAGCTGCTCCTCCCCAGACCCTCTGAGCTCAGGGTCCCCTCTCTTGTCCCTCTCCCATCATCTCCCCAGCTGCCTTCCCACTGCTCCCTTTCACAGCTCCCATCTTCTTCAAGGCATTTTTATTTCCACCAATTCAGGCATCAAAAATGGAATTTTTAAAATTAGTTTCTTCCAGTGTTATCTTTTTCTTTTTCGGTGTTTTGGCTTTCACAAGGGAATCGGGTTTATAATGTCAGTGGTGGCTGCCCATTTACCTGTCTCTGTCAGGTTTCCTTGTCAAACCTTCTGACCCCTTTATTAATTACAACCAAAAGAGATGAGCAGGTGTATTTATAAAAGACAAGTAAAAGCTCGTGGTTTCCATTTGGCCAAGTGAACACTTTGACCAGCTCGTGAACATGTTTGTAACTCAAACTATGTATTTTGTTTATTGTTATATGTAAATATACGTGTGTAGGTCTATGAAGTGTTCGTGGTATAGAAATGTGCCACATCAGCGTTATCCTGCATCATGGATTATAAAAGAACAATCAAATAATAAAAGTATCCACTGCAGAAGTTATGCAGAGCAGATATTTTAATCTAGTGAGTGTCATTCAGCCGAGCAGCCGTTGCTTAATGATGTTCTCAGGGATAAAGGTTAAATAACTTGGCAAAAAAACCCTGAAAGTTGGTGGTATACCATTCTCAAAAAAAAATGACACCTGGAAATGCTGTTTCCTGGAATAAAATTGCAGTGAGGCAAATAATTTAGATATCTCAACCAAGCCTGCTACCGATACGAGGGACAAATATTAAAGTTCTCTGCTACTTCTGTGTTTAATCAAAACACATTAATTTAAAATATGCATTTCAATCCCAGTCATTTCATATTGTATATATATGTATTGGTAAAATAAATACAGGTCTAGTATTGTTTAATAAAAGAATAACAAAATGATTCCTGACATAATCACCTTTAAGCTTATCCCTGACCTCATATATTTTAATTATGTATAAGAGCTAGAAGATCTCCTGTGCAACAAGGAGCCCTTCATTACCTGTAATTCCTATTTTATAACTTTTTTGTTTGATCTGCTCCAGGATTCATTCTGAAGAATTTCAACCGAATAAATTATCATTCTCCCCAACCATTTGACTGCAGCTTTGAATATATAATGTATCCACCCATGTATATTATTTATGAAAGATTGATTATTCTTTCATCTCAATATCCCTTTTATGTCAAGAGAATTTCAGATTTAACACTTTCCTCCCCAGACATGAAGCTCAACTGCCCAAACGTGTGTCTGCATCCCCCATGGGCATTCCAGAGCAGCTGCAAGCTCAGCTGCTGTGCTGGTTTAAAGTTAAACTGGCAGGAGAAATGAATCCAACTCAGAATGGGATTGCAGCTCAGAATAACAATTTCATAGAAAGATCACAATAAATACACTGATACAGAAAGAAAATCTGTTAGACCCCCAAAACCAGCTGTGCAGCCCAGTCCAGTGGGGCACGAGCAGGATGGAGCTCACCAACCCCTGTGCTGAGCACCACGTGGGCACCTGAGCTCAGAGCAAAGAGAAAGAAGGAACCTGCTGGTGAGGATGATGGTCAGTCTGGTCCAGAGTGGCAGTGTCAGTCCTGGTGAGGCTCTGCTCCTCCTCTGGATCCCACCAGTGGTCCCAGTCCCCAGACCTCAAGCTTATCTACACTCGGGCTCAGATGGGAATGCCCAGTCCCTTCCCCAGGGTGGGGAGTTCCACAATAGGTGATTTACTCTGTGAGGTCAATCCTGGCATATTTTTGGCATCCCCGATGGCCCCTGAGCAGACATGACCCCTCAGGTGGGTGTGAAGGTGCTGGTGGCTCCTGGAGGGCAGTTCTCACAGCTGAGTCATTGGTGTGAAGACAGGAACACTTCCTTATCCGACAGGAGTTCCCAAACCTCCCCCTGTGCCCTGAGGGGTGGGGTGTGCCCTGGGCAGCTGCTGCCAATGGGCCATGATGAGCAGCTCATGGGCAAAATGACGTAGAAGATTTAGAATCCACACCCACCCAGTTCCAAACTGGTCCTGGTTGCTACAAGCAGGACAGCTGGGAATGGCAGTGGGAGCTCCAGTCACTCCCTTGCCTTGTGGGCTGCCACAGTGAGCTCGGGATAGGGAGGGAATAGGTGGATGGGCTTTGGCACAACCTGTGCCCTGCTGGGTGAAACGGGGTCTTGGAAAGCTGGGTTGATATGGAGTTTTAAATTCAAGTTTTGGCTTGGATTTGCTGCTCTGCTGCAGCAATTTTTGACCACTAAGTGGAGCAACAGTGAGTGGGACTATAAAGGAAATAGGGGAAAATGGGGGTGAAGGTGAAGAGCTGGAAGCTGTTTGGGTTTCTCTGGATTTGTTTATGTAAATTGAATGAAAATAAGAAAAACTAGTATGTTTGTGTTGGGAATGTGGAGTAGGTTTTTGGGGGGAGGGGGAGCAGAAATGAAAGAATAGTTTGGTTGTTTTTTTTGTTTTTTTTTTTAAGGTCTAATTTTTCTTCAGGAAATGATTTCTTATGTTTCAAGAACTAATCAAGAAAGCTCTGGCTGATTATACCACATCCTATTAGTTCTTTGTATGTGACTCTTCCTACATGATCACTGTTCTGTCTCTTAAATAAATATTGCTCTACTGTGCATTTAGTTCCTCAAAGGGTACCTTTGTAAGGAACTCTGTAAGCAAAGGGCTTGCTTTCTGTATTTATAATTAAATTGATGTCATTCTAAGGTTCTCAGGCCACTTTGACTGATCCTGAAGCTCCTAAGGTTAGAAGTTCCCCTCTTTAAAAGATGCCCATTTGAATAATTTATCTTACTCTTCTAATATAAATTTCTATTTGAACTTCTCTTTGAGGGGGAAAGGCAGCTAACAATGAGAAATAAGGCATTTGCAGTCTTAGGCTCCTTTGTCTGTATTTTTGTTTTCTGAAGTACTTTCTATTCTATCCATCCTTTCTGGCAAAACCTGAAGAATTTGTCATTTTGGGGCCCCTTCAACTAAAGCTTGTCAGCATGATACTAGATAGCCATGCTAAAGATGTGTAGCTCATTTTAGGGTGAATTTTCTCTAGAAAATATATTTTTAGATGTATTCTGAAGCTGTTGGAAGGTATTCTGCCATTGTTGTAGCCCCAGTGTCACATTTTGTGGTGTTTGAACTGTGAACATGAGACTGAAAACTCAGTGAGGATAGATCCACTTTATAAAAGGAGAGGGAAAAAAATGTTGTCTAGAGAAATTGTTATAAACAAACTGAATCATTCATTGCAGAAGGAAAATGAACTTGCTGTGTGCCAGATGAACTGTCTATTAAGTGTGGAGCAGGAAGGGAGAGCAACCAGTGGCTCAGGATACATTGCTTTGCAGGAGCTCTGCATCCCACTCAATTATTGCCCCTCTGTCTCTTTATTTTATTCTTCTGCAAAATTTTTTAATTACCTTTTCTTTATTCTCTCCCTTCAAACTTAACGACTGAATTATTATCACTTGTGAATCCCGAAGATAAGACCAGCACTAGAACTCAGGACTGGAGTAAACTGAAAACTTCATAAACTTTTCCACAACATTCCTGTTGCTTACCAGTTGGGCCCCTCCACAGTTTCCAGAAAGGAGAAATACAGAATATACCAATTAAAACCCCTGCACTGTTGGGCAGATGCACATGGGGAAAAGAGTCTGTGTGCTCCCACCCTTCATGGGTGAGACAAGCCCAGTGTTCCTTTCCAGCCCTACAGTGCAAGTGAAGTTACACCAGAACTTTGTCAGCCTCAAGAACATGTTTTTGCCTCATCCTTATTTCTACACCGTGGGATTAGTTGAGCAAAGTATAACAAGCCAAAGGTTTTAATTAAGCTGCTCAGGCTCAGAGGACACTGTTCCACCACTGCTCCTTGTGGATGGGGAAGGTGGTGGCTCTCCAGCCGTGCCTGCTGGGGACATTTAAAGCAGGTCTTGACCCTCGGTGTGCTGGGCAATTTTTAGCTTTATAACCTTCCTCATGTGCACTGAGAAAGTGAGATTGAGCTAAAATAAATGGGCAGGATGGAACTGCTGGCTTCTCCAGACAGGCAGTGCAGACCTCAGCCCTGTGCCTGTCCTTCCCTTTGTTTTCCTGCACAGGGTTATCCGTGTGTTCAGTAGCCTGAACTGGTATTTGTGATGACAGAGAGAGAGCAAAAGAAACACATTATTTAACTCCAAAAACCTGAACCTCTAAAGCTGAGTGTCAATTAGCAACAAATAGGGACTAGTAATGAATTGAGAAGAAATCTGGAGCTGCTGATTTCTGAGGGCTGAGCTGTGCAGGAGCTGCCTGGCAGGGATTCACTCACTCCTACCCAACTAAGATGCTTCCTGGGAGGGATTGGGAATGACAACTCCATGGGGGATCTTCAAGTCCTGGTGCTCTTCCAGCAACAGGAGAAATGGCCCAGGTTGTTTGCTCTCATTTTTAGGCACACTCTGACATTAGAGGGGCTTTTCTAATGCAAAGTTCTTTTTTTTTTTTTTAATAGATTTATGTGATAATAGTTTATTATGTTTTAGTGAATTGTTGGAACTCTTACTGATGGTAAGGAAGGAAAGGCTCACGGAACACTTTCTGAGCTCTGATTGCACAGAAGAATGCAATAATTGACAGGTTTTAAAGATGCCCTTCAATAGTTCCTGTACAGAATGTGCAATTCACATCAGTTTACATGTGCATATTGTGCTTCAAATAATACCAAGCTAAGAAATTCAACTAATAGCTCTTGTGCTGTGCACCTCAAACTCTGTCTGTGCAGGTTCTTGTCATTTGATCAGGTAAATCCCTGGCAAACAGAGATGGAAGAGAAGAATCACCTGACAATCCAACTGATGCAGAGCGAGGAATTATTCTAAAGTGGCACATTTAAAATAGTTCCAAACTCGGGTTATTTGCAGGAAAAAATCCAATATCTTGCCATTTATGGAGGAATTATAAACTCCAAACGAGTTTGAATCTTTTGCTCCAGCCACCTAAATGTAGAGTTCCTATTCCAGCAGGAACACTGCAATAGCATTTTATTTCCCACACTGATGCAAATGGTGAAGTCAACATTTTAATTAGTCCACGGATTTATTTTTTTTTTGTGTGTGGGAATTGCATTTTTACTTTTTCTATCAAAACCTGTTGCTAGTGGACAACAATTATTTACAATGTAGTAGCCTTAACAGGCACTCCAGCTCATATATTTGGGATGACTATGTTAATATAGTGAAAAATGCCAATGGAATGTTGTCTCATAAATTATTAAGCCATAATAAATGAAAACCAGAGTGAATAACTGAAAGCCTTCTGAGTCAAGGTGATGATGGCAATAAATATCTTCACTGAAATGCTTCTCCTGGGTAGGAGGATGTGAAAAATCTGGCTGCATAATAGCAGAACATTTAAAGCAATGAATATCTGAAGCTGGAATTCTAAAAATAGATGGGGCAAAAATCCCAAGGAATTTCGAGCCAAGAGGAGAGAATTGGTCACACTTGAGCCCCTCTGTATGTCTGGGGGGATCCTTCCCAGTGTTCTCTAGCATGGATTTAAAGCACATTCTGTCCTTTTAAAACACTGGGAGATGTTGAAGGAAATAAATGTATTATTATTTACTTTAGTTTGTTAGCATTTACAACCCAAGTATCATCTTCAAACTCATGTGGGTACTAAACTTTGGATTCCAAGTGACTGTCAGGTTATTTAGAAAGCTGTAGAATATCAGCAAATCTTGAATATCATTTCCTTCTAATGACATTTGTGCTGTATATGTGAATAAAAAAGTCAAATAACATATTTCATTTTCATCACAACATGATTTTCCTGTCTGGCATTAATACAAGGTCAAATAAACATTGCATGGGAAGGAAATAAATCCAAATTTGAAGCCTGAAAGGGCAGTCATATTTCTTGAGTGTTCTGAATGTCAGCTTTTTGATAGGAAACTAATACAATAGCCAGGAGTGTGTACATTTAGAGTTGTCTTTTGTATTTATATCAGAGTTTAATTTCTTTGAATCCTTGGTGTTCCCCATTCAGCAGCATCTTATGGCATTTGTAATGTTTCTCTTAAACTGCAGCAAATGGAAAGCCTTGAAAGGTCAGGCATTCTTTACCCTATAAAATAAAATAAAGCCAAGTTAATAGATGTTATTTAATAAAGCAGAAAATTATGTCTCACGTAGATGTGTTACCAAAGAAGAACTTCCCTCATAGTTCTGGTTCCATAGAGTGTCATGGATTTTAAGCTCTTCTGGCAAAATATTTCACTGAATGTTCTAATAGGAACTAAGATGGTTTTTATTTAAATCCTGGGCTCTGTTGTGCCCTGGGATGCCAAATTCTCCCTCAGGAACAGAGACATGAACGGTCTCCTCTGAGTGACCTGTCCTGGAATAGGGAATGTGATGTCAAAAGCAGGAACAGGGGGTCAGCAGTTATTTCAGGAGCTGAGAACAGACAATATTCCTTCCCATTATAGTGGCAGTTTTGTTTGATTTCCAGTCTGCACGGTAGGAATAAGTACAGAAGGACTTCAGTGTGAGGAAAAGCCAAAAGGTTTTGGTTTGGGGTTTTCTTGAGTGTGTCCACAGTAATTTCTGATAAAAAGGTGAGATTGTCCTTCCTTACCAAAATGGGCCATAATATTCAGCAAATGTACCTGGGGTTTCTCTCTAGAGTTACCTTATAATGGTCTGAATTCTCCATCCCAAGTGCTGAACTGTAGTGAGATTTATTTTACTATTTTTTAACTTGTTCCCCTCTTCCTGAATATCTTGGGGCATATTTTTCTGTGTACTGAGTAACAATTTCCTTTGAAATAATCCTCTGAGAATGAACGAATGTTTTCCTGATTATAAGCATCTGCTCTGAACAAATAGACTAAGAGAAGTTACCAAGAGGAACAGTAATAAAGAGAGTTTAGAAGACACTCCAGTCCTCTCACTCCTCACAGGTTTGGTGTTACAGGGCACCACCACTCCTAAGTTTCAAATTCCACCCTCAATCAGCACATGTTCATTGGCTGAGCATCAGCACATGAAAGCACCTAAGTGATCCTTTCCTGAATTTGCAGAAAATTGTGATTTAATAGGAAAGAATTCAACTCTGGCCCTCTGCTCTCCAGCTGATGTCACAACCAAGGAGGCACCTGAAGGAAACCACACACCAAACACGTTCCTGCAAGTTCTTGTAAAACGTGGGCAATGATGAGAATTTTTATCGTGCCCATTAAAGAAGTTTATGGGGGGAAAAAAAAAGTACCTTCTGACACAGATAGCCTAGCAGGCAAAACTATTCCCAGCCCCAAAATAATGATAATCTAAATTCTCAGATGAGTCAAATAAGGCCTGGGAGCACAAAGGAGATGCTGAAGGTGCCCTCAGTGTTCTGACCTGGGGCATGAACTGCTCCTCTCAAGTGACAGTGCTGGGAGTCCCACTGGATCGTTGGATCTTAAGGAACAAAGAGGGGAGTGTTGGAGGGTGTTCACTGTAAGGTTTTAGCATAAAGCAATTACTGTTTTTTAAAGGTGTTTCCTGCCTCTGATAGGTAGAAGATCATATGTGGTTTGATTTCTCATTTTAATCAGTGAGGGTTTTTTTTAAATAAACTAAAATTCCTCCAGGAAGAAATTGCCTTTGACATTTTTTTCCCCAATTAGACATTCAGTTCTTTGAATTGCTTTCATTGTCCTGAAAGTGGAGAAACAACTATGAGAGGAAAGAAAATCTTCACAAGCCCTAGTTATTTTTTAAATCAAGACCTAGAGAGGTGGAATTCAGTCTCATCCTCTTTCATTATTGCCTGGGAAATGAGGTGAGAATATATAATTCTCTTACTTCTACCAGTGGCTCAGTCAGGACACTGTGCAAGAACCAATTGTTACAGTAATTGAATTTCAGTAAAATTTATGAATCCTCTTCAATAATGTCAAGTTTATTGAAATCTAAAAATAAAGAAACAGAACACTAGTCTGAATTATGACTTAAGAAAGAATTGTAATATATACAACTCGACCCCCTGTTATTAATAAATGTGCTGTACTTCACAGGAAATTAGTTTTCTAACTATTTGTGCTGTTGTGAAATGCTCCTGCCTGTAATCATTTGTAAGGAATAGTTTCCAAAATTTATCTTTAGTGCATTATCCAAAACATTAAATGAAGATCAGTGGAGATTCCCAGAATGAACAAGGGAAGCTGAAGATAGAACATGAAAACCTTTCTGTCACCATCATCTGCTGACGGGCTGGACAGGTCATTGTGCTCTTACTCAAGGAGTGTGAGCATCCTGCAGAAATACAGTGTAGTTTACATTATTATTATTGTTATTATTTTATTATTATTGATGATGGTGATGATTATTATTATTTTATTATTACCTGTTGTGTGTGGATTTGCAGGGTTGGAAGATGGAATCACCGTGCTGAGCATGTCATCAGTTTGTTTAACCAGAGTTTTCCGGTGGTAGCTCCAGTTTAGCGGGCAGAGAAATTCCAGCTGTATTGGGATATTATTGTTACATTTCTGAAGCCAACCTGCAGTTCAAGGGCTCATCCAAAAGCCTGATTGATGGAAGCTGCAAGCACAGAACCCCCAGTGTTTGTGTGAGCACATCCCCATCAATGCGGCCGTGTCACCCAGGGCGGGATTGATGGAAACGATTTCCAGAGCATCAGGAAACCTTGTTCTGTTTTCCCAATAAACACTGTTCTATTAGCACATTTCAATAGCTAATTCCACTGCTGGGCCCTTTCCCTCAGAAAGTAACATGGTTTTCAGAGGGAAAATAATTACATGTCATTCATAATCCATTAACCAGATAAAAATAAAATTGGGGGCTAATTTTCAGAGGGAGAAGTCTGGTGTGTCTGCACTTCCCTCGTGTGTTGTGTGAGTGTAAAAGCTTCTAGAAACTGTATTAAGCACATAAAATCAGGTACCTCACACTTTTCTTACTGGAATAGAATTATTTAGGAGCATCAGGATTAGATTTAAGGAAAAGGAGCTTTATTTGAAGATGTTGCCAGTATTCATGCTGGTGGATTCTGAAGGGTTTTAGATACGGGGCTGCAAGAAAAACAAGTTGGAGCACATAAACAAGAAAACTGATTATCTTTGGGGAAATACAAGCAAATAAACACTGCAAAATCCAAGCAACCCCAGTGACATTTGCCCCTTACACAGAGGTTTCTACCAGCAAATCTCATACAGAAATCATCAGTCCCATTTACAGCTCAGAAGCTGAAGCACCAGAAAGGCAGATATTGCTGGGCTTTCTTTCTTTATGATTTTGTTTTCCAGCTCCCAAATGCTGCAGGACACAAGAGCTCATTTATTTATTTATTTATTTATTTATTTATTTATTTACTTACTTACTTACTTACTTACTTACTTAACTTATTTATTTATTTTCATTTTTAACTCTAAACTGGCCAGGCAAACTTAATGATTTTTCAAATGCATTAGCTGTTTTTAAGCAGCACTTGCCAAAGAACCATTAGAGCCATGATTAATTCCTTCTGTCACAGGAAAAAAAAAAAAAAAAAAGAAGAAAAAAGGAAAAAAAAGAAAATCAACCCTGAAAAAGCTGCAAGGCTTTTAAGTATGAATAATTTGCTGATGGTCTAGGAAGGGATTACACTGCTGAATACACATCTCTATAAATATTAAAACAGATTTTTTTGTAGCAAAACTATACTTCAGGACATGCTTACAACAGCTAAAATAGCTGTAGAATTGTGTTTTATTCCCATCCTCTGTCAACTCTCGAGAAACTGATGTTTCTGAAGAGCCATCATGCCAAGATATTTACATCAATCTAAGATACTCTAATTTTAACCTTCAGAAATCAGCCAGACTCGGTTCAGTTTCTGACTTCATGTTGGAAAGTTTGCAGAATTCTGGGTTGTGGTTTCAGCTGAAGGACTGGATTTGTTGGAGGTCCCCCTGCTCCTCGTGTGCCTGCTGCCCCATGGGCTGAGGAGGAGCAGAGGCTTCTAGTCTGAGTGCACCTGGAATCTCTGGGTTTTCCCCTGGGAGAAGCAGAATCTTCTAATCTGAGTGTACCTGGAATATCTGAGGTTTCTCCTGGGAGGGCCTGCAGCTGATGCAGGTGGGTGTTCTCACTGAGAGCAGCAGGTTCTGGTCCTTCCCATGCAATGGGATTTTCAGACAGATTATAAATATGTACATTGTATAGAAGCAGTGATGGGAACTTTGCAGCATTTTCTTTCAAAGGGATCTGTGGTAGCAGGGATGGAAGAGTCACATGAAGGAGGCGAGCAGCCAGCATTGCTGTTGAAATGACTGTGTGTGTCACAAAGCAAAGCCAAGGTCTGGTTGGCACCATGGGCAGGTGTCACCTTCCACCACACAGCTCCAGTTCACAGCCTGTGCTGGGGGGTTTCTCTACTACAGAAATGCTTGGTTTCCACACCTCAAGGTGTTGATGCTTCTCTTCTCTGTCCTCCAGGACTGTGAGTCATGCCTGAAAAATAATGCCAATAATGCATGGAAGTCCCTGCTTTGGAGTCTGGCTGGGGCTGTGAATACATGGGGGGTCTGAAACAGAGGCAGGAGAGTTGCCTTTTTTCCTGGATTGTGGACTCTGAACAATGAAACAAGTTGTCTCCTGCAGCTTTAAGGTCTAGTAGGTATATAAACAAACTTTAACTACAGCTGGGTGGCCCAAAGCTGTGTTTGTGAGAGCTGCTCTTTCTGCACGATGTGACAAACACTTTTAAAGTCATTTACTCATTTTCCTCACCTGTCTCCCTTGGAAATCGGTTTTCTTTTCAAGTAAAGTTATTGGTAAAAATAGGGTATTTTATCCCACTGCCTGCAATTTTACAGCACCATATGGATCATTAAGGCCTACAAATGCTCCAGCTAAGGCTCCTGAGGAGAGCAGAGTCAACATTCACACTCACTGAGTAGACATTACTCCTGGAATATTGTCAGACTGGGGATTGGGCTGTGAAGAACAGAACTCTACAATGAAAGAACTAATAAATGGCCAGCCATCAACTGCAAGCCAACACAGATGTGCTCACTTGATAGGAGCAGGTCTGCTTAAGAGACAAATAATCATAGTTGAGGGAAACCCCCCATTAACACGACAGTATCTGTTGCAATTCCTCATTTCACTGCAGCTCCCACACTGAATAAATCAACAGGACGGCAAACTTCATCTTCTGGTGCCTCCCAGCCTGTGGCACTCTGGGATCCCTCCTGCCGCCAGTGGGGTTTGTTGTGACATCTGTGTTTCTAGAGAAGCTGTTGGCAAGGGGTTGTTCTGCAGATTCCCAGGATCCAGCACCCCTTCTGTTTCTTGGGCATTTTCACCTTTGCTGTTGGTTTGCCAACATCTCTGAGGATGCTTTTTCCTGGCTGTTTCCTAATCCAGGCTACACATTTGTCCTCTAATCAGTTTGGGGGTGATTTTGTGTTGTTTCTTCTTAGCCCTTCGGGGTCTGGTGTTCTGTGTCCCAGCTACCTCTAAACCAAGTACCAGTGTGATCCTGGTAAAATGCTTCCTTTATCTACACCCTCTGTCCATCCTCTTTAACCATTGAATCTCCTGGTACATTGAATTGAGCTTTGTGAATTTTGTGTGTACATAGTGACTGGAAGCACATGCACTCATCATTTCCCCATGAAGTAAATAAAAATTAAATACAATTTTGCTATTCTGTAGGGTATGGATATTGGATTTTTTAATTATGTTGTTTACATGACATTCAGAAGAACTGAACCTTGGCTAGTTAATACAAGGTATGCAGAATAATCTGTTAATTTGGACTATTTATTATCAACAACTCAGTATCTGCGAGAATGAGAAAATGCAGTTACCACTGTATTGTTATAATCAGCCCTTGAGATAAAATCGTGGGAAGCAGGTCAACATGGTCGTTTTAAAAAGCATTGAAAAATGCAAAATCATAGCTGTTAGCCCACGATTTCATTTGGGCTTTAAACACCACGTCAGCCTGATCTCAATTGCCCTGAATGGGAGGACAGCTCAGCTGAGCTCTGCCTGTGTGTGGTGCAGTCACCACGCAACACTTGGGGGGCACATTTTTCACAAGCTGCTCGAAGCTGCTCCCTGAGTGTTTAACGACCACAAACCCACCTCTGCCTCACCCAGGGGGTGTTCCTGGGGAGTTCCTTCAAGCCAACAGAAAAAAAACCCCTCCAGTAGAAGCTTTCAGCTGCAATTCTAGGAGTGAAAGGCTGAATAAATTCCCCCCGTGTATAATTGATGCTGAAAATGCAGCTTGTTCAGCCCATCTCCACCCTCTGTGTGCAATCCCAGGGCACAACATGGGGGGCCTTGGAAAGGTGGAGACCTGACTGGGTGAACAGGTGGGCTCTGCCTCCAGTGGTGTGTGTCAAACACCTTAATCACCAGTCATGACTCTTGAGAACCTCGAGCTAGTTATTATCATAATCAGGGATGATTTTGTCATAGATCTATGTACAAATTATGGTAAATAATTGTTTTGAAACCACATCTAATCAGGAGAAACAGCACCCTGGAAAATGGTCTTAACACAGTTCAAGTTGCAGTCCCTGCAGCTGTGATAATGCCAGAGTTAATATGCAGCATTAACATGTTAGTCTTGGCTTTTTCTTTTAAATTTACTTTATTTTTAATAGTATATTGTGCTTCAATATCCCTTAGCTGTATTTTCCAAGCTACTTATGAGACACTGAATTTTTGACAACGTCGTATGTCTGGAAACTTTATGAGAATCATGCATAGGTTGCTCATGTTAAGCAGTAAGTTCCTCCAACTGGAGTGCATTAGGTAGGCATTTCATATAGTTTACAAATGAATTTCCAGTGCATGTATAATTAGATGTTTTAGAGAGCAAACCAGCATGTCTGAAGGCTAAGTCAGATCTCTGGTAAAAGATCTCTGCTGTCTGTAGATCAATAGTTTCTGCTGTAGCCCTATAGATCCTATGGATCTTTAGTTCTTGTTCTTGCTAAGCCAAAGGGAATGTACAAAAGTAGAGACTGCAAAGCTTTTCTCTTGGAATACCTGTGAGACAAACAGACTTTGTTTTCTAATGCAAGTGTCTGACTTGTTTCTCTTCAAACAATCCATGGGGAGAAAAAGGATATATTAGTGTGTAAAAGTAAGGAAAATATAACAGTGGATGAATATTCCCCACAATTTGGGGACAAAAGTGAGTCAGGAATATATTCATCGTATGGACTCCAAACTATGCACCACAAAAACCCACCACATATTAGAAAGCAGGCAATAATATTTTTACTGTAGCCTTATAGATAAACACAATAAAATGAAACATTCAGATGTGTCTTGCTTTTCAGCTGGGAACATTTTTGTCAGCAAGGTCTAATTCCTTCTCCCTCAGTTTTAAGGGGGATTTTCCATTAACAGGCTACCCTGGGCAGTGGGTACAGCCCCGAGGCTGCCAGAGCTCCAGGAGCACATGGACCATGTTCCAGGTGTGCTCTGAGAATGTTCCAGGTGTGTCCCAGGCGTGTTCCAGGTCCAGATGTGCTTGAACACTCCTGGAAATACATTCCAGGCACATCCCCGTCATGTTGAAGGAGCATTTCAGACGTGTTCCAGGTGTGTTCCAGACATGTTCCAGGTCCAGGGGTGTTTGAACACACCAGTAAATACATTCCTGGCACATTTCAGATGGTTCCAGGTGTGTTCAAGGAGTATTTCAGGTCCAGGTGTGTTTGAACACTCCTGGAAATACGTTCCAGGCATCCTCCAGATGTGTTCTGGGTGTTTTCGAGGTCCAGTTGTGTTTAAATATGCCTGGAAACAGGTTCTGGGTGTGTTCAGGTACATTATTGTGTGTTCCAGGAGATTTCCAGGTCCCAGCTGTGTTTGGACACACCTTCCAGCTGTGCTCCAGATGTATTCCAGGTGTCTTTGGAGCCTGCTCCTCATTCATTCAGGTCAGTTTAGAGCTGGAAATTGGGGTTCCCTTGCAGGGAGGGCAGTGTGGGAGCACTGCTGGGAATGTGGAGCAGAGCACTGAGCAACCCTGACTCTTATTCCCAACCTTCTGGAAGCCTCTGGATAACAAACCCTGCAGGGAACACACAAGGCTACAACGAGGTGGTTCTGGCTCTGGTACCAAGGAGCAGCCACGGGTAAACTGTTTGTAAGGCTGGAGAAGGTGTCACAGCCAAGTTCTATGGACCCACAGAAAGTTAATTTGAAAAATGCCTTTCCTGCACCTCTGCTGCTCCACAGCACCAGCCAGATTCCCACCCGAGTCCTTGGAATGAGGGAGACAGCTTGAAAGCTGTAAATTGACACGTTTGGAGAGTATTTTCTACTTTTGGAGAGTATTTTCTACACTAGACTTAGAATAGCACGGATATGTAGAGAATAAGCAGCATAGGAAGGTTATTAATAGTAGTAGGAAAGAGGCAGTTTCCTCAGAATAGCTACCACGTGCAGAAGGGTGTTGGCAAAACCAAGGATATGGATAAATGTGGAATGTGAGGTCAAAATCCCCCACTCTGGGCGTTAATGGCTCCTCTTGCACCTCTTCAGTGACAGAAGTGGGGTGTGAAGCAGCCAAGGGCAGGAAGGGTGATAAAGCTGTTCTGGCAAACACTATTCCATAGGCACCTCCAAATGGGAAATAGGAAATTTCCAGGGAAAGTTCAGCTCCTGGTGATTTGGAAACATGTTCTGATTTGTTGCCAGCCTTCTAGAAAATAAAAACAATTATTCGATGACTGTTGTTTGGGTTTGAAACAAAGGAATTGGTACTGAAGCATTTCAGTCTTGCTTTGTGGTGACACAGATCCTCAGAGGATTTGAAAAATTAGGAAGACACTTCATGGCAAACCCACTGAGCAGTCAAATTGTACCAACTGCTTCCAAAGATTTATCCATTTTAGCTTAAACTGTTAATTTATGTCCATCAAAAGCTTTTCATGAGATGGATTTCATCTCTGAACACCATTTCATGCTTCATTACACTACACTGATGAGGATTTTGGGGTTCTCATTACTCACTTTTCTTTTTCTCCTTTTTTTCCCCCCTTTCTTTTCAAGAAATGGAAATACATCAATAAATCCAGAGCTTTTTTTTTTCCTCTTCCTTTCTCTAGAAACATAATTCCAGGGGAGCCTCACACATCAAATATTCCACCCGTGTGGAATTCCACACAGCTGACACGTGCTGTGTCTTGTGAACGTGGTTCTTGCCTGCCTTGTGGGACCTGTTGTGAAACACCAAATTTTGGAGGAGCTTCAGGCTGGATTTTCACAGCCCTTCATGTCCCAGCTGGCCTTTGGGAGCACCAACACAGTCAGAGAGACAGGCAGGAAAGTGGTTTCTGTGTGTGGTGCCTCTGGCTTGCCCTGCGTGCAGAATGGTTCAGTTTTCATCCAGAGCTTGGACTTCTGGAGAAGGGCTAAAATGTTTGCCTTGGTGATGGCAGAGCTGCTTCCCAAGAGGTTTCAAGTCCCATCAGTCTCACCCAACATCCAGAACCCCTGCAGAAACAATTACTTCTAAAGTGTTTGTGGAATTCAGGCAGCAGCAAGGTTTGATCATTGTTACTGTGAGTTCAAAGCAGAGGTGATCGAGTGGTAATTAACTTGTTAGGGATTTCTTAATAAAGTTGTCTCTCTCTTAAAACTGGGGTCATGTAGGGAGACAGTTTATCCCTCCTGACAGACTGCTGGAAAGGTGTCCTCAACCTGCTCACCCTGAGGCACCTCTCCATGTAGCCTTCCTAGGAAATTATTACCAATTTTTATCTCTTTTTCTAAACCTCTCCAAGAACACCCTGACCTCCTAAAAGCCTTTTCACCTGTGAACCACTCTGAAGTTTACATCTCTACCAGCCAGCATATATCTGCCAAAATTGTTTAAATCAGGAGCAGCCCAGTCTGTACACAGAATTACCCAGAGTTCTGTGTTTGTAAATCAAGAAGATGAAATCTGTGCACTGAGGCAGCAAGAAATGTATCCTCAGCATAGATCACTTTTTATAGTGACTATCTTTGAGTCACTTGTTAACTCTCCTGGTTAACTGGAAGTGACTTCTGTGAACTTTCTCCCTCTACAAGGAGCACTTAGTGAGGATTAACTGGTGCCTGTAGTCTCCTGTACCCAGGGATTAAAAAATTCCCTGTGCATAAGGTGAGGAAGAATTTGTTTTCTCCATGAGCAGCTGTTTTGTTGGCCACCAGAGTTTCTGAGCAACAAGCAGGTGGACACCAGAGATGTATCATAAGAGAAAAAGTGTTTTTCCTTTTGCCTGCTCTCGTTAGAAGCCAGAGGCAGGATAATATAACCCTGAAGGAAACAGCTTCCCTGCACAGTCACTGCCACTGGGGCTGCTGGAGCATGTAATTACACG
The DNA here is from genome assembly GCA_013399695.1 of Formicarius rufipectus. Taxonomy (NCBI): domain Eukaryota; kingdom Metazoa; phylum Chordata; class Aves; order Passeriformes; family Formicariidae; genus Formicarius; species Formicarius rufipectus. Next base: position 3,006,722 of record VXAU01011327.1, read on the forward strand.
GAGGGGGAAAAGAGCACGTAGTGAAAGGTTGTCAAAAGCCTCAGGACTCCTAATCTCTCTGTCTGGTGCTGGGAAGTAAAACCCTCTGTGGCAGAACATGGTTGGGTAATTGGAGATGGGCCACCTACTGCTTTCATTAGCCTGACTGCACCTATGCTAAATAAATGCTCTTTGGTAGGATTTTCCTGATGCCCAGAAAGTTCTTCTCTGCAGGGAAAGGGAAAACAAAGCTGAGGTTTTACAACATGTACAGCATTCCTAAAATGAACCTTTTACCAGTGGTGCAAGTGAGGATGAGAAGTGGGTGTGAGATTCAGAGGCTGAAGGTGGGCAGTGCTCCTTTGACCTGCCAGAGGATGGCAGGGGAAAGGGGGGAAACCAGCAGTGGGGGGATGTCAGTGCAGCCTGAGCTCTTTCTCGTGTTCAGCTCTGTCTCTAGAGGGGAAGCTGAAGGGGAAGCTTTGCCTATCATTGTTCCGGGCAAATGGGAAAGTTTGTGAAACCAAGAACAAAGAGGGAATTTGTTTCTTAATTTGTCATTAAGTTCCCTCACCTTCAAGACAGCAGAGAAATTGAGAAACACTTTTATTTTGTGTATTTCAGATATATAATGAGCAATATTCTAGACACTCAAGATACCAAAGGTAAAATGGAGACACTTCTACATGTTCTTGACACATTCAGAAAGGGGGGAAAGAGTCATAGTTTGGATGTGCCAAGCTCTCTCTTAAAAATAAAACTGTAAGAAGTTGTTAAGCCTACGTACTATGCAGGAGCATAAATGGGCACAAAACATGTTTTACACACTCCTACAAAATCCCTTTTTATAAATACCAGATCAATGTTTTCTCAGATACTCAATCACAGCCTTCCCAAGTCTCTAAAAGGGGTCATAAAATGTTACTCAGCAGAGTCAGCAGCAGCTCTGCTCCTACAGGGCAGAGCAGTGTGAACAGGCTGTAATTACTGGCTTCAAGTGTTCTCAGTAGTCAGGGACTTATTAACTATCATTAATTGGTGGCAGCAGTTCAGGCAGTTGTACAAAGACAGATGAGCTGAAAGGACATTGGAGGGTCTGAAAGTTGAAGACTCACAGAATCAGAGCAGTGGATCTACTCAGGTAAACTGCAAACACACCCCAAATTCTCTGCTTGTTACAAATGCCACTGCAGAGAAGGCCCATGTCACTGCTGTTGGGGTGGTGGGAGCATTTCCAGCTGCACAACTTCCAAGGAGACCCAGTTTGGTGGCCCCAAAACAGCCACCTCCAAGATGAGCTCTGACACAGCAGCCACAGGGAGTCAGAACTATGGACCTCCTTAAAGAAACAAGATAAACCACAGAGCTGTCTGACTCAAAGCAGCTTTTTCCAAAGCAGAGATGACAAGGAGCTGCATGTTCTCAGCCCCTGTGTCTCCTAACTGGCCCCAAACTGGGGAGGCTCTTTGCTGATGAGTGCAGTCCCATGTTTGGTGGGGCAGAAGCCCTCAGGCACAACAGGCTCGGTGCTTTGATGCTGAGCTCCCCAAAAGTGTCCCCCAGTGAACTGTTGGCTTCTAAGGACAAGAGGACAGGCACTGAACTTCAGTCTCTGAGGAGTCAAGGACCCTTCCAGCCCTTGCCTTGCAGCGTCACAAGGGCATTACCACAGATAATTTCTGCCTATGACACATCTTTTATACCTTTTCTTCCTCACTGGCTTTACCAGCCTTTTCCTAAATGGGCAAAATACTCTGTTCTTCCACTGGAGTGACTTAAACTGTTTGACAGGGGCAGTTCTCAATGCAGAGTTAAGATTGATTGTAAAGTTACAGGTCATTCATGACACAGGAATATAAACAGTAGAAGATCCATCTGCATCTCTGTCTTGCTCCCTTATTTTATAGCTTCTTAAACACATTCTTTATCATTATTTTACTGTAGTTTTAAAAAGATTTTACAGTCATTGGCAAGACTTTCTACAGACAACTGCCCAACTCCATCCACTCCCATTAATGTCAGGGAGAACTTTGGATTGAGAGCAAAATCCAACTAACAGGATCTCAGCTGTGCTGGAATAACCACAGGGGCTCCTCCACGGGGTTGGAGGGCTGGAGAACTGCTCTAAGTAGACAGGATTAATATAGTCAGATCCTGTATCACACTGGTCAAGATGTGACCTCAGGTCTCATAGAGATGGAAAATAATCCTTCCAGTACAAACAATAGCCAAGATTTTAACACTGAACTTTACAGGCATCATAGAGTTTGGATTTTCTAAACTATGGAACTTCCTGAACTGTCTGTCAGATGATCCTTTGGGTCTGCCCTTTGAGTCGACCTGTGTTCCAGGAAGTTTTCTTCATGCTCTCTTTTCTTGGCTCAGATAATTTTTGAAGTATTCTGGCTTCCAGAAATTCTTCTTTTTCTTCCCCTCTCTTTTATTTTAAGATAGGATTTTCTCCTTCTCAAACACTCATTGTGCTCTGGCTTTTAGGTCTCAGAGTGGGCATGAAGTCATGAGAGCTTTGCCATTTACTGCAGTTGGGAGAAGAATTGAGCTACTTGAATGATCTCTTCGGAGGAAGGACTTTATTAATCTGGGTCTTACACAGCTATTTATATATTTATGAGACTGTTTAATGGATTATTAATAAAGTCTATTCAGATCTTAATGTTGTCATCATATTCTCCCCTCGTTTCACCAACACTGCCAGCCTTAAGAGATTTTTAGCAGAATTTCTCATAAGTGTCTTGGTTCTTTGCATGCCTGGAATGCGATCCCTGTGGAAGTGAAGGAAGTTTCTATTGTGCCCTCCCCTAACTCTTCCCTGTAACTTGGATCTACTGTGATTCCATGTAAAGAGCCTGACAATCCTGTCTTTCCCTCTTCTTTGTGCCAAGGCCATCTTTTCACTGCAGAAATGTGCAGTACCTGAGGGACTGTGAGGGTCCAGTCTGAGGGAGAACCATTACACCTTCCTAAAATCATCATCAGTGCTGATTTTAATCATCAAATTAATAGTATGTCATAGTTTATTAAATTAATCATCAACATGCTATTCAATATCATCGAAGAGTCTTAAAAGTTATTAGTGTACTGAGTTTATACACGTATGAATTTTAAGAGACCCAAGTGAGTGCTGGTAGATCTATTATTTTCATCAAAAACCTCATTGGCAGCTCCTGAAACATCCCATGCAGCTGTGAATCTAAGAGCAACAGAAATGCTCCATTTCTCCTGCTCTCACCTGCACATGCAACAATATTTCCCTGGGACACAGGAAGGAAGGAAATACAAGTTGGGTCACACAAAAGAATTAGGGAGTTCTGTCATCTTTGGGGAAGAACCAAGTCATATCCTCACCCTCAGGTGTTTAAATTGGCCAAATAAGCCCAAATGGTGAATGTCTTCGTGGTCTTTATGCAGAGCACAGGCTGAGGGCAGCACTTGCTCAGGCTCGTTCAGCCACTGAAGGCTTAGCCCTAATAAAAATGATAGGCCTTTATTGATCAACCCATAGGTCGTTGCTCAGCTAAAAGGGTTGTAAAATGCCTTTCTGAGCAGTTTGCTACAAGCAGAGGCCGTGGTTTGTTTTAGCCTCGTGTCCCACTGGGAACAGAGAAATGTATCACACACTCTCCTGTGATCTTCTGAAACTCTCACCTGATATTTATCTGACCTTTCCCTGAAACATTAGCACACAAATATCTTTTTCTAGTTAGGCCTTGGTTCTAAATGGATAAAAGGACCAGAGAGAAAATAGGATGTTTCATTTTGGAGCCTGTTTGGGATTTTATACTTATAAACCTGCAGTAAATAAATCTCAGAATGAAAAATTGATGCAGGCTTTCTTTCTTTACCTTTCTCCCCTTATCAGAAATGCCTTATCTCACTGAATATATTCACTCATCTTGGCTATTCATTATAAGTAATAGAACTCCTAAATAACCTGGATACACAGTAGCTCCAACATATTTTGTTTAGTTTCTTCAATAAATCATGTTGTCAGGGGTTCCTTTATTTTACTATTGTGTCACTGTAAAAGAATGAACTGTATTTTGAAAATTTCCATCCCTGTTGCTTAAGCTCTGCTCTACTAAGTTTAATACCCTGACAATTCCAGCCATAATTTACTCCTTGGAACAGGTCATTAGGTACACATTGCTGCTTTAGACTTCTTCTTTGATCCATTGCCTTTTATAAAATATAGAAACAGTCTTAATAGTCTCCATAGAGAGAGAATTTCCTTTTAGGTGGGTGTTTAACTATGAATCACAATCCATAATTCACCCACCCATCCAGAAACCACACAGACACATTGCTCCCAGTCTAGGAAAGCCATCTGCTGCTTCCTCATTTGCCTCAGCGGACTGATTCCCAAACAATCAGGTGGATCACATTCCCATATCTCAGTGAGCAGATCTGCTGGGAAAGCAAGGAGAACCTTCCCTGCTCCCTGCAGGTAACACACTTGCTCCGTGGCAGCCTGACAGGGATTGTCAGAGGTACTTAGAGATGTGATTTGGTGTGTAAAACCCTCGGGGCACCCGGTGGGGGAAGGAATGCAGAGCTATAAAGCTGCTCCCATGGGCAGATCCAAGGAGTTAATGACACAGCAGGGAATGGCCCAGATAATCTCCAGGGAGGAAATCTCCTCTTTCCTCCAGAGGGTTGTATTCAATCGCCACGGAGGAAGAACATCTATGAATGAAAGGATCGTGTTGCAACTCTGGGATCGTTTCTGGCACTCCCCTAAACCTCGGCCCTCGAAGCATCCCAGGCGGGTGTGCCAAACGAGGTGGAGTGTTTGCAGGACCCTGCACAGAGAGGGCATCTCTTTCAAGTGGCATTTGTCCTCATTACATCGATAATCTCCCTGCCTAGAACAGGGCGGGTTCAAGTAACAGCCCTTCAGCTGTCTTCAGGGACAGTTTTTAAATGAAGAGAGATTTTCTTGGAAAGACCAATGTTGTCTATAAATACACATGTGATAACTGCACAGGTCATTTCAACTTCCTAATGTGTAGACAAATTTTGTTATCCATTATCTAAATAATCCATGAATCTTCACCCAGCCCTTCTAGTTTATCCATTTTTCATGTTTAATTTTTCAGATATTAATCATTTAAGTCTATTTATAAAGGTAATGTATTTACATGTCTAGACATCTGAATATTCAAGCTCCATTTCTCATTCCATGTTGCAAAAATTGATTAGCCGTACCTAGAGAAAATTTGTCAGAGAGTAACTGCCAATATTAACATCTGCCAGCCAATCTTCTTTGTAATCAGCAGCAAAAAGGAGTGATTTTGCCTCTTGGGAGAGCTTTCAGACTTTCCTGTCTCAGTTTGCAGTTTGTATCTCTCCAGGGTGTGAATATGAATAATATTGCAATTCTCCACAGCTTCATCTATCAAATGTGTGAAGTGATGACAGGACTTGAGTAACAAAGCTCAGGGACAATGACATCCCCAGGCTGCTCTATTAAGAGGAAAAACAGAGTCAGCTTAAAAGATCTGTGGTCTGAAATGAACTCTTGAGGTAGAATTGACCCAAGGTGTGCAGGGTGATAAAAGAGGGAAGATCAGTGCAAACACAGGAGCAGTTATCGTGTCTCAGTGCAAACAATGTCAGATCTCCTCTGCTCAGAGTGAGAGCACTTCAAACAAGCCAACAAACAAACACAGCGTTAGAGCTGAGATACCAAAACCACAGAGACTTGGTGGATGCCAATTCCTATGAATTTTAATGGGCATCCAGCAGCCAGGTTCCTTGGGATCCTTTGAAACAACCCAAAGCTTTAATAAATGCTTGTATTCCCCTCGTCCTTATTCCCCTCAGCAGTGGCTCCACGTGGAAACAAAGCCCAGAACCCAAAGTCAAAGGGTGTAGCAGAGATATGGGGGTACCTTGTCAGGCCATGGACAATTTGGGGACAACAGTCCCCCCTTTCCCTGTGTCTGGAATAGGAGTTGAGAAGGAGGTGGTCCCTTTTCCTGGAGCGTCGCAGCATCTGCCGTTCCTGAGCCACCTCTGCTGAGGCCACACCACGCAGGGACACACAGAGCCACCCCCAGGGAGGTCCCAGGGCCCAGCATGTCTCTTGTTACAACATCCTCCCCTTCCTTAAGCCTGAACATTACAAGTGCTGGACTATTCACCAGGGAATTCCATCTGTAAACTGAAAGGTTATTTCAGAATTCACGTTGATGTCTCAAAAGGCACTTCACAAAGCTGTTGGAATATTCTGGTCTCCAGTCATGACTTATTTAAAGACTGAAATTGCATCACTTAAATCAACAAACCTTAAAATCTTTTACAAAAGAATGTTTCAGTTGTTTCATTTCTTGTATTAATCTTCTGCTGTACCATTAATAGAGGAGCAAAAATCTTGAGGTAAACTAGTAGTTACTAGTCATATACAGTATTTATTGGTTATTATTAGCCATATACAAGCAGAATTAAGAAAACAGGAGTATTTATTAAGAAAGGGAGCTAAATTAGTGTTCCTTAGTTTTTTTGAGTTGCCTGAAAAGACTTCCTCATCATACTTGGATGAAGATTATAAGAAACACCCACTGAGTCACAGGAGAGGACGTTTTCCTTGTCTCTAAAATGTATTTGCAGCACACACTAACAAGAAAAGTAGAAAACAAGTGAAATGACAGAGCCCTCTATAAACTAGAATTCCTTGTAGACCAACCATCACCATCACCACCAGAAAGGCCCTGAGCAAACCTGTCCTCCCCAAATGCTGAGTTCAGGGACCCTCAGTGACCACAGCACAGCCACCAGGGTTTCCAACAGCATCTCTCTCCTTGCACTCATGGGCTAAGCAACTATTTTATTCCCAGAATTATCTTCTCAGAGTCAAAAAGCTGCCTTTCCACTTGCCCTCCCCATATTTTTCAAGCAGGCTGTTGGTGTGTTATTTGGAAAGCTGTTCTCAATATAGTATCATCATTTTCTCTGTGACTTGGAAATGTGTGCACCAAGGTTTTACTCCCCCAGGGGTAACACTCTGGTTTAAGTGCCCATTAACTAATCCTCAACAGTGGTGGGAAATCAGTGGAGATACATGTGGCATTTATACATGTGACATGAATACCAAGTGAATTCATGAAGATTGCTGCTGCATACACAATTATTCCACTCTGGAGGGATACTTGAAAGAAAAAGTTGCTAGAATAAGGAGCTAGTCATAAAAAATACGTGTAATTCAGCAATAGTTCTTTTTTATTCTCTGGTTCAGTTCATGGCAGCTAAAGTGCAATTCTGTTACACATCTCAGCTTTCAGGGGCTTCAACATATCTGGCATGACTTGGTAGTACCGGCTATGTGCCTGGCATTAAATCTGGTTTTAATGAAGAAACATAATGACCACTTACTGAAGTTGAGTAAAATGTTAAGTGATTCAAGTGTTGTGTAACCACTGTTAATATCTCGCTTTTAAAATCAAAATGTATTGATGTTTTCACGTATATTTGTTCCTGATTGGTTCCACTAAAATGGTCATAAGGGGAATTTCAGTAAGTGTCTGACTCTGCTCACATGTCAGTGACTGCTTGGGTTAATATATGGAATAATATGACCTGTAGAGTCTCCCTGGAGTCCATGAACACAGGAGGTAAAATCCTATTTAACTCTGAAAATCTGGATAATTGTTAACAGACTTCAGTCCCTCAGGGCTTGGGGTACTTTGTTACCAATTTAATTCAATGTAGGAAGTTTGGCTTGGGTTTTTGAAGTGCTGAGTCCTCCCATCACTGAGGTTCAACTGGGCCGGTGGATATCAGCATTGATGCCTAATATTCTGTTCCAAGATTCCAATATACAGTCCTAGTTAATGGGACTCAGTGGTGCCTTGCCTTGCTAGACCTGATGGATCTGAATATTCACAGCCTTGCCTCATGTACAGAGGGCAGAGCTTCAACCCACAGGTTCAGCAAAAATCAGGAAGAGAGGAAAACAGATTTGCACACTAAATTCCAGGGACAGAGTTCCCAGGACAATTAAATTCTGAGTGCAGCATCCAGAATACAATATGCAACATGGTAAAATGTGGATTTATAATTGCAGCAAAACCAGAATTGCTGTAATCTAGACATGTTCAGAATGGTGAGACATATTCCAAATCTGCACTGTTATTATCTGCTAACCCAATTGACTACACAAGTTGATTTTCCAGTCCAATTCTCAGACTTAGAATGACTGGGATGGAGTACTTAAAGTATTCAGTCACATTTCTTCCAATATTTTTATATAAACACAAACAGTTCTTGTCTCTAAAATTCAAAGGTGTCTCTCACACACTCCTTTCTTTGTATCCTGCAGCCTCTCAGTGCATTCTCTCAAAACTTAAGCTGATATATTGGTGTCATTTCCCCATTCTAGACACCCTGAGATGATGGTTCTTCAGAGAGTAAGCAGTGCTGAAGCTCATAAAATGACAGGACAAGGGCTTTCATGGAAGGTTAATTTATGCTGCCATCATCTGGGGTAAAGACAGAGATTTTTTGCAGTGTCTGCACACAGGGGGGCAAAGGGAGGTCCCAGTTCAAGATCAGGACACGTCATGCTACCACAATATAGTACAAATGGTCTTGAAAGTGGTATTAAAAACTGGACTGAGAACAGCTGATTGGTTTATTCACTTGTGGAGTTGAAGGATTTTACTGCCTTTACCCATTTGTTAACTGAGAGGAGTGAAACCACATTTCACTCGACTGAAACCTGCAGGAATCAAACTGTGCCTAAAAAATAGGTAAAATCGCCTTGATTTTTATGTAAGAATGAGACTAAAAGAGGTACAATTGCCAGATATTTTCAAATATAGTCCATCTGACAGCACAGTCCTACGGGCCCTGGGAGCTCAGGTGTGTTACCTGTTCAAGGGCAACGGAAAAGGAGACATGGGGCCCTTTGCAGAAGGGGACTGTTGGGAAGCAGTGAGGAGACCAAGGATTAGGTGGGATGGAGCTGTTCCTCAGGACCTTGGATTGCACTGGTGCTGGAATTCCCATTCCTGCTGTTTCTCCAGTGCAAGGACACAATGCTTCCCTAGTGCACAAAGGTCTCCTGCTCACCTGTCCTCTGGATTCCTTCCCATGAGGGCAGCAAAAGGGAGTTTGTGGACCGATCACTGGGATCAAAAAAGAGATCTCATAATGAAATTACTGTAAAGGCAAAGCCATCACTGAGACCTCCCAGCCTCAATTCCTGTGTAACATTTCACATCAGTAGTTTTGGTCAGGACTTAACCCCCAATTTCAGCTGTGTTCTGCATGGTTTGTAGGATTGTTTCAGATGTGGGACCACCCGGTACTGTGAGAATGGCTTTTCCCTCAGTCTCTCAGTGTTGGTGGGGTGTGTACACCCTGTGTGGGGTTCCTGTGGCCTTTACTGTGCAAATGAGAAAGGCCCAGACTTGTCCTTCTTTGAAGATGTGGGATCCAGCTTAGAACACTCTGGATATGTATTTATTTGCTTCCCAAATCTTTCAACTGCTGTGCCTCAATTGAAGCTGGATCTGATGTATTTTGTCAGCAACCCACGCTAGGATCTTAGTGTAGCTCTGCCCTTTGCAGCTCTGGGACAAGGGGAAGCCCCAGCATCCCACTGCACACGGGACACTGGATCCAGCTTTGGAAAATCCAGACCCTCTTCAGTAAAAAATGACGACATATTGTGGCTTTCCTTGGCCTGTTTTGTCACAGTCTGTGTGTGGAAAGCAAGCAAAATTATTTCCAGGCTGCATTTTTTAAGAGATAAAACACTTTCAGAGGTGTCATTGGGACAAGGTACTTAGCTGGCATTCCAAGCCTTCAGGTGAACAATCTGTGATCTTTAAATCTTTCTCCAACTTAGCAGGTGGGCATTGTCATCTATTGATATCTATTAATGAATTATTTTTATTCAACATTTATCTTTTAATCCTACTGTGGATTTTTTTGTGTTGAGGGGCACTGTGGTGTCCCAAAAAGATTCGACTTAATTTAGTATCTACATGGCTTCTTTTTCCTAGAGTGGATTTCACCCCTTACTTCCAGAGTAAGTTCCTGGAAGTAAGTAAGAAACTTCCAGGGCAGTTTCCATGAGTGTAGAACCCTGGGGCTCCAGTACCAAGGTTATTGCCCTTTCATGTAAGGGTTTCCATGGCCCAGAGCTTCCTGTAACTCCCTTTGTAATCTCCATGGTCAGAAACACTGCAATTATCTACCCCTGGACAGCATCAGTTGAATCTACATTATTTTAACCAGTTTCCAATCTTGAATCTTGTTACTTAATACATGGGAACGAGCATGTCATGCAATTTAGGGATCAAAGTCAACATTTACTGCATTGCCAATGTTATTTATCTAAAAAAAAAAGAGACAGAGAAAAAAATAGAAAAGAGAGAAGGAAAATAAAGAAAAAAGAAAGAGAGATTGAGAAAAATGACACACACAAAGGGGATAAAAATTCCTTCTTGAGGAAAACCGAATTACTGAAAGAGATCTGAAGACTTTGGTAATTAGGTTTGTGTTTTACTTCAGATAACCATAACACATCCATCAAGATTAACCAAGCCTGGTGAAATGGCAAATCACATTAACTTGTTGGGCCACCAGGTCAGATCTGTCGAACAGAGGGAACTGCGGAAAGAGGCCACAGATAATTTGTTTGTGGATGTAGCCCTAAATTCCTCTAGTAAGGACTGCAGTGCCATTATATGGGTACTGAGCAGCACCCTCTGAGTGCTTCATTGCTCCTGGCTACATGGAATGAACCTGAATAGCAAATGTGTTATTAACTCTGGTGCTAAAAAATGCATGAAGGAAAGCCCTGGCCATGACCAGCAGGTTTTAGTGACAGGACTAAAGTACAGCAGGGCACACACTCCTGAATGGCAGCTCCTGGAACTGCCTTCTCCAGTGCTACGTGCCTTCATATGCAGAGAAATCCACTGTTCCAGCAGTCTAACCCATAATCTGCATCATTAAACCTTTGAGCTCCCCCATCATTATATTAATTATGGTTTCATTTTCCCGGTATGTGTCTTAAAGTATGTAGTTTTCAGCTCTTCGTGGTTGCTTTTTATTTAGTCCACCACCCAGGCAATGGGGGTCATAGAAAAATATACTGTGAGTGGAAACTCAGAATGACTCATCATCAGGGTTCTGGCTTTGCCTTGGTGTTTCAGGGTGTATGAGCATTGCATAGAACAAACTTGTAATTTGATCTCGACTTCCTCATTGTTCTGTGTTAATGGAAACCTCAAACAGTCAGGAATTGAAAGCCCACGGTTGGAAAAAGCAGGTTTTCGAGGCAATTTTGGCTTGCAGAGGTGTAATAACTTGCTTGGCTCACACTCAGCACTTCATATTTATGTTCAGAATGTCACTGGGAAACATGTGGTGATACAGCTTTTCCTGGCAGAGCTGGATCCACTCCAGTATCACTTCTCCTGCAGTGCTGAAGTCTGCCTTCAAAGTTCTGTCCTCGAAATGTGATTCCTCTTGGAAGTGTGGAGTGATGTGTAGGCAGGGGGTGCACGAGTGTTCTGCTAAAGGGATTAAACCAAGGAACTGAGGGGCTTTAGTGTCATCCTATTATTATCTGGAAGACACTCAAGGCATTGGAATGTCCACCTTGCCATGTGTGGGTGTGTGTTCCCCAAGTTCCCACCAACCAGGCTCGGATACAGCTGTGCTTTAAGGAAGGACTGAGCCTTGGTGCTCTCTCACACTCTCCCAGCCCCCAGGATGGCTGTGCCATGGCACTGTAAACCAGATCCCCTGGAGCTGTTTCCACTGCTTGGCTGGAGATCCATGAGGAAAAACTGAGGTGCTGATATTTGTGCAGCTTTCCTGTAGTTTAATGCCCTTGTAAACATCTGTGCCTATGACAAAGGAACCTATAAATGATGGAAAATGACAAAAGAAGGTACCTATAAATGATGAAAAATAACAAACAAACAAACAAACAAAACAAAAAACAAACAAACAAACCAACCCAAGGAACCAACCAAAACCCCCAAAAACAAAACCAAAAACAAACAAAAAATAATGGTGGACAAAGGAGCAGATTCTGATAGATTTCCTCGCTTTGAAAAATATCGTATTCCTAAAAAGTTCCATTTTATAAGTCCAGCAGGGATGTTTTTCCTGATATGTCTTACCATAACATTTGGCATTTCATGGCCTCAGTCATCCAGAGGGTTCACTCTGGCTTCAGGTCATAGAGCCAGGTTTTGGCATTTCCAGGCTAATGAGCTCCCTGGTTGTACCAGAAATTCTCCTTCCTCCTCCCCAGGTGGTCAGTTGTGCATTTTGTGCTCTCCCATTTCACCCTATTTCCATTACCCTCGTGCTAAATGCCATCCAAATTGTCCTGCAGTGTATCCCACTCCTCCTTCACCTTTGGGATATCTCCCAATTACATTTCAGAACCAAATGTCACAGGCATTGTCCCCAGATTTTCTGTCAGCTTAGCAATTAAAATGTTAAATAAAACACTGAACCATAAGAAAATTCCAGCAGCAGTCTTCCTCCCTGACTGGGAATTTAACCTGATGGACTCTCTGGGTGCTCAGTGGAATACATTTTTCTTATTGGTAGTTTTTATTCTGTTGTAGGCAAAGTAAATGGGCAGGTTTGTGAGAAGGGAGAGTTCAAATCAATGGTAACTGCTCAGGTGCTTAAAATTAAGTCTGTATTCAACTTTGATAGCTCTAAATATCAGAGGGAAAATCTCCCTCTTCAAACTTTCTGCCTTGAATGGAATCTTGTTGCCTGTGCATCCTGTTGCCAGAGCAACCTGTGTTGGCACTGGAACAGTGGCAAAGATCAGCTGCTGCCTTCAGGACAGACACCACACGTACCTGTGTGCATGAGGTTTGATTTTTAGACCAACATTATCTAACTCTCTTTTCCTTATTTCATAAAAAGATGGATTTTTATCCGTTTGTTGGGTTTTTTTCTACATCAGAAACGAGTCAGGAGGAGTGAATCCCTCAGGAAGCAACATCCAGTAAACCAGCACTTCCTAATTGTTTCATAATGCACATTATTACCTGAAATATGCAGGGAGAGGCAAAGGAATGTTACCAATCTGATATCCACACCCAAAACTGTTACTGGTACAGCTTGTGGTGGAATCAAGGAGGCTTGAAGGAAAATTTGCAGAAAGCTTTTTTGATTCAGCCTTTGATCCTCAGCTCTGCTCAGATCACAGGTCCTCTGTGCCTCAAACATCCCGGGTTTAACCACCCCTGGAAACACGAGGGAAGCTCAAAGCACACAAATAGGTGGTTCCCCCCAGAATTCAGGCACTGTCTTTTGCAGCTGAATCTCCTCATACACACACTCCAGTGCCAAGTTAATTAGATGTTTGGTTAGAATTTTGCTTTCCACAGTTTCCTCTGCTGTGGAAAAAAAAAAAAATTAAGAAAATTATGCCTGACAATACCTGGTTCTTTTGGGTTTTGTTGAGGACTTCTGTAATAACAAGAACAAGTACTAAAAATTGTCAGTTTAAACAATTGTTGCACCACAGAGAACAAAAAACCCCACACATAAACAAACACTGAAGGATTATCTTCACTTAAAATACAATGCAGATTATAGCATAACATATACAAGATTTTAATGTTCATTACAAGTAAGTCTTCTCTGTGCTGTAAACCTTGCTGAATATGCCGTGGGAAAATAATACAAAAACTAGTCAACTATTCCCAGCAGACTTTGAATGCTTTTTTTATGTGTAACTGCATAAATTAGAATGAATTTTGTTTCATTATAGACAGAGAAAAAAAGGAGGAGGAATGTGGAAATCTTCTGCAGTGAAAACATCTATCAAGAACACCGAAAGCAGAGTGCAACGCTGAGCAGATGAGCTGAAGAACCTTTTGGGCTTCCTTTTCAAGACTTCTGACACAAGTTTTGCACTATTCACAGTATATTTTAACCACCCTTCTATTTGATCCAGAGCAATCAATGCAGGGCCACCAGCTGATATTTTCACCCTTGTTGATGCAAACTGTGGAAATCTCCACTCATGGGGAGTTTCATCCCAATGGCTTTTTGGGCCAGAAATTGCTGATTCCTTCTTTTGGGTTAATCCTATTTCACAGCACGTGTTGAGGCAAAGGATGAGGAAAGCAGGAAGGGTCCCTTACAGAAGCTGTGCAGAAGTGATGCCTTTGAAGGTGGGGTGGTGTCTGACTGGACTGATCCTGCAGGACTGGGGCCACCCCAGGAGGTCTCACCGAGCACAAACCAGCTCAGCAAACACCTGAACGCTCTGCCTGAGTCTGCTGAGTGTGAACGACCCCTGAGCTGGAAGGGACCATCGAGTCCAGCCCCTGGCCCTGCTCAGGACCACCCCCAGGAGTCACCCCCTGTGCCCCAGAGCATCACCCAAAGGCTCCCTGAGCTCTGGCAGCCTCGGGGCTGTGCCCACTGCCCTGGGGAGCCTGGGCAGTGCCCACCACCCTCTGGGGGAAGAGCCTTTCCCTGAGATCCCACCTGACCCTGCCCCGACACAGCTCCAGCCCTTCCCTGGCTGCTGTCCATGGTCCCCACCGAGCAGAGATCACGAGCCTGTCCCTCCTCTGCCCCTCTCGTGGAAGTTGTCCCTGCAATGAGCTCTCCCCTCAGTCTCCTCTTCTCCAGCTGAACACACCAAGTGCCCTCATTGTCCTCACACGCTTCCCCTCCAGGCCCTTCCCCACCTTCTTTGCCCTCCTTTGGACACTCTCTCATGGTTTAATATCTTTCTTGTGCTTTGGTGGCCAAAAGCGCCCCAATATTCCAATGAGGCCACCCCAGTGCAGAGCAGAGCAGGACAATCCCCTCCCTCACCCAGCCATGCTGGGCCTGATGCCCCCCTAGCCTTGGATTCCTGAGCTTCTCTGATCTCCATCCAATGTCAGATACTCACAAACAAACCCAAGCACTCCTCAACAGTTCCCTCCCTTTCTCCTGAATCAAACCCATTTCTCTGCTTTGCTCAGTTTTCCACCTGCCCCTTTTCCCCTTGAATTGTAAGAAATGTTCTTTCCCTGCTCTGCTGGGACATTTGCAGTCACGTGGTGTCTCAGAGCTCACTTTGTTCAATATTTCATGTTTGGCAGCTGGTCAGCTCTGAGATACATCTTTCTTTCCTACAGCATGGTACCAACCCAGTGCTGGGAAGCAAAAATTAGAGGTATCTCCCATGGCATCATTTCAGGGTGATCAATTGTGGTGAAAACAGAAAATAAAAGGAATGCTCTCCCACTCTACATGATGCAATGCACGAGAATTTAGGATTTATCCAGGTTAAAGGCGTTGATAACATTTAATTCATACCTACCTAACCCACATAAAATGAATTCTTTCCAGATTATTAATTTCCAATCTTCTGCAGCTTATTGCCTCTTCTCCATTCATTCATTGAATACAAAGAAACCAAACCCAAAGGTGTCATTCCACTCCAGTTTTCTGGCAGCTCTCAGGTGCATCACAGTTTTGGCCCAGGGTTTTCACTGAATTATTCACAATTTCAGACCAGAGCCTGTGGTGTGAAGTCCTAAATGTGTTTGCTGAGAACTGAAATTCCTGCCAGCCTGCTCTCTGCCTTCTCAGCTTCTCCCAGCGTGCCTTCCATGGATGTTTGGAGAATTACTTTAAGGGTCAGCTGAAAAAACAGGTGCAAATGGACCTCTGAGTGGTCCTGTAGATTCCTGTAAGAGCCTGTCTAATATTATTCACCATTTTAAGCACAGTTGCTGAGGTTAATTAGATTTATGACCCCTAAAAATTTTAAGTGCCCCTGATGACTTACTTTCCAACTGATAATTTGGTGTGAGAAACAGAAAAAGAATAACAAATAGACTATGAATAAATAAACTCTGGATATTCATTCATAGGAGGACAGAGAATGTGTTTTTGACATTTAATTAAATATCCAGAAGTCCACAAGATCTATAATAAACCACTTTGCAAGACATCTAAATGTCAGAGAAAAACACATTTTTACATGAAATGTTTTTTTTACCACTAAAGTTGTGAAGAAGTTACATTTTTTCTAAGAGACACAGAAAAAAAACAAGCACATATTTTATCTTGAAAGTACTTTTTCAAAGGCTTCTGAACAGCCAGTTGCTTGTATTATGACGAGTGGAATTATTTTAATTCATCACACAGGAGCCTGAAACATTAGTTTTACAGATATGCCATGTTGTTCCAGCACAGTTCAAGTCCTGAGGCTTAAGCAAAACACTGGGAACATTCAATTGATTCTCCTCCCTGAGTGCACCTGCCACATTGCCCTGGGATCTTCAGGTGGGTGTTTTTTCCTGTATTTAAGTGCTGGAGAAAAACTGCTCCAACCTATTGACACGCACACTTTCTTTGTCAAAATCTTGACAACGTCCTCTGATCTCTCAAGGGGTGGACAAGGTCCCTCATCCTCCTTGGATGTGATGTGGTGAATGTGACTGCAGGGAAAGGTCCTACATGGGCCCTTCACATCTTGGGAAACCAGGGAAAACTCCTTTCCTTCCTTCATGGATTCATCTGGTAATGATAGTCCATTGCTGGAAGGTTACATCCATGGTGGCATCACACACATCAACAGGGGCATCACAGGCATCCGTGGTGGCATCACAGACATCTACAGGGGCATCACATCACAGACATCAACAGGGGCATCACACACATCCGTGGTGGCATCACAGACATCAACAGGGGCATCACACACATCCGTGGTGGCATCACAGACATCAACAGGGGCATCACACACATCCGTGGTGGCATCACAGACATCAACAGGGGCATCACACACATCC